>MU106724.1:6548-18741 GCA_012274485.2 Sinapis alba
CTTTCTAATCATGATATCCATGTCTAGCCTGTTTGGACATATGGCAAGTTCTTCAAGCTTCTAATCCAACCATGATGAATCACTATGTAAGAAGCTTGATTTGGAACCATTAATCTGTGGATAGTCTTTCATGAAGTTGAATAAATCTCATAGGAGTTATGTTGAAGAAGTTATTCCACTTTCTAATCATGATATACATATTTAGCATGTTTGGACATATGGCAAGTTCTTCAAGCTTCTAATCAAACAATGATTAATCACTTTGTCAGAAGTTTTATTTGGAACTGTTATTCAGTGGAGAGTCTTTCATAAAGTTGAATAAATCTCATAGGAGTTATGTTGAAGAAGTTATTCATTTTTCTAATCAGGATATCCATGTTTAGCCTGTTTGGACATATGGCAAGTTCTTCAAGCTTCTAATCAAACCAGGATGAATCACTATGTAAGAAACTTGATTTGGAACCATTAATCAGCTGAGAGTCTTTCATAAAGTTAAATAAATCCCATAGGAGTTATGTTGAAGAAGTTATTCCACTTTCTAATAAGGATATCCCTGTTTAGCCTGTTTGGACATATGGCAAGTCTTCAAGCTTCTAATCAAACCAGGATGAATCACTATGTAAGAAGCTTGATTTGGAAACATTATTAAGTGAAGATTCTTTCATTAAGTTGACTAAATCTCATTGGAGTTATGTTGAAGAAGTTATTCCACTTTCTAATCATGATATCAATGTTTAGCCTGTTTGGACATATGGCAAGTTCTTCAACCTTCTAATCAAACTATGATGAATCACTATGTAAGAAGCTTGATTTGGAACCATTAATCAGTGAGAGTCTTTCATGAAGTTGATTAAATCTCATAGGAGTTATGTTGAAGAAGTTATTCCACTTTCTAATCATGATATACATATTTAGGATGTTTGGACATATGGCAAGTTCTTCAAGCTTCTAATCAAACAAGGATGAATCACTTTGTAAGAAGCTTGATTTTGAACCATTTATCAGTAAAGAGTCCTATATGAAGTTGAATTAATCCCACATGAGTTATGTTGAAGAAGATATTACACTTTCTAATCATGATATCCATGTTTAAACTATTTGGAAATATGGCAAGTTCTTCAAGCTTCTATTCGAACCAGGATGAATCAATATGTTAGAAGCTAGATTTGGAACCATTAAACAGTAGAGAGTCTTTCATGAAGTTGAACAAATCTCATAGGAGTTATTTTGAAGAAGTTATTCCACTTTCTAATCATGATATCAATATTTAGCTTGTTTGGACATACGGCAAGTTCTTCAAGCTTCTAATCAAAACAAGATGAATCACTATGTAAAAAGCTTGATTTGGAACCATTAATCAGTGGAGAGTTTTTCATGAAGTTGAATAAATCTCATAGGAGTTATGTTGAAGAATTCATTCCACTTTCTAATCAGGATTTACATGTCTAGCCTGTTTCGACATATGGCAAGTTCTTCAAGCTTCTAATCAAACCATGATGAATCACTATGTAAGAATCATTATTTGGAACCATTAATCAGTGGAGAGTCTTTCATAATGTTGAATAAATACCATAGGAGTTATGTTGAAGAAGTTATTCCACTTTCTAATAAGGATATCCATGTTTAGCTTGTTTGGACATACGGCAAGTCTTTAAGCTTCTAATCAAACCAGGATGAATCACTATGTAAGAAGCCTGATTTGGAACCATTATTCAGTGGAGAGTCTTTCATGAAGTTGAATAAATTTCATAGGAGTTATGTTGAAGAAGTTGTTCCACTTTCTAATCATGATATCCATGTTTAGCCTGTTTATACATATGGCAAGTTCTTCAAGCTTTTGATCGAACCAGGATGAATCAATTTGTAAGAAGCTTGATTTGGAACTATTATTCAGTGGTGAGTCTTTCATGAAGTTGAATAAATCCCATAGGAGTTATGTTGAAGAAGTTATTTCACTTTCTAATCATGATATCCATGTTTAGCATATTTGGACATATGGCAAGTTCTTCAAGCTTCTAATCAAACCACGATGAATCACTATGTAAGAAGCTTGATTTGGAACCATTAATCAGTGGAGAGTATTTCATAAAGTTGAATAAATCCCATAGGAGCTAGGGTTAAGAAGTTATTCCACTTTCTAATCTTGATATCCATGTTAAGCATGTTTGGGCATATGGCAAGTTATTCAAGCTTCTAATCGAACAAGGATGAATCATTTTGTAAGAACCTTGATTTGGAACCATTAATGAGTGAAGAGTCTTTCATAAAGTTGAATAAATCTCATTGGAGTTATGTTGAAGAAGTTATTCCACTTTCTAATAAGGATATCAATGTTTACCTTGTTTGGACATATGGCAAGTTCTTCAAGCTTCTAATCGATTCATCCTGATCCAGGATGAATCACTATATAAGAAGATTGATTTGGAACCATTAGTCAGTAGAGAGTCTTTCATAAAGTTGAACAAATCTCATAGGAGGTATGTTGAAGAAGTTATTCCACTTTCTAATCAGGATATCCATGTTTAGCATGTATAGACATATGGCAAGTTATTCAAGCTTCTAATCGAACAAGGATGAATCACTTTGTAAGAAGCTTGATTTGGAACCATTAATCAGTGAAGAGTCTTTCATGAAGTTGAATAAATCTCATAGGAGTTATGTTGAATATTTTATTCCACTTTTAAATCAGGATATCCATGTTTAACATGTTTGGACATATGGCAAGTTATTAAAGCTTCTAATCGAACAAGAATGAATGACTTTGTAAGAAGCTTGATTTGGAACCATTAATCAGTGTAGAGTTTTTCATGAAGTTGAATAAATCTCATAGGAGTTATGTTGAAGAAGTTATTCCACTTTCTAATCAAGATATACATGTTTAGCCTGTTTGGACATATGGCAAGTTGTTCAAGCTTCTAATCGAACCAGGATGAATCACTATGTAAGAAGCTTGATTTGGAACGATTAATAAGTGTAGAGTCTTTCATAATGTTGAATAAATCCCATAGGAGTTATGTTGAAGAAGTTATTCTACTTTCTAACAAGGATATCCATGTTTAGCTTGTTTGGACATATGGCAAGTCTTCAAGCTTCTAATCAAACCAGGATGAATCACTATGTATGAAGATTGATTTGGAACCATTATTCAGTGGAGAGTCTTTCATGAATTTGAATAAATTTCATAGGAGTTATGTTGAAGAAGTTATTCCACTTTCTAATCATGATATCCATGTTTAGCATGTTTAGACATATGGCAAGTTCTTCAAGCTTCTAATCGAACAAGGATGAATCACTTTGTAAGAAGCTTGATTTGGAACCATTAATCAGTGAAGAATCTTTCATGAAGTTGAATAAATCCCAAAGGACTTATGTTGAAGAAGTTATTCCACTTTCTAATCATGATATCCATGTTTAGCCTGTTTGGACATATGAAAAGTTCTTCAAGCTTCTAATAGAACCAGGATGAATCACTATGTAAGAAGATTGATTTGGAACCATTAATCAGTGGAGAGTGTTTCATGATGTTGAATAAATCCCATAGGAGCTACGTTGAAGAAGTTATTTCACTTTCTAATCTTGATATCCATGTTAAGCATGTTTGGACATATGGCAAGTTATTCAAGCTTCTAATTGAACAAGGATGAATCACTTTGTAAGAAGATTGATTTGGAACCATTAATCAGTGAAGAGTCTTTCATGAAGTTGAATAAATCTCATTGGAGTTATATTGAAGAAGTTATTCCACTTTGGAAACATAATATCCATGTTTAGCCTGTTGGGACATATGTCAAGTTCTTCAAGCTTCTAACCAAACCAGAATGAATCACTATGTAAGAAGCTTGATTTGGAACCATTATTCAGTGGAAAGTCTTTCATGAAGTTGAATAAATCTCATAGGAGTTATGTTGAAGAAGTTATTCAACTTTCTAATCAAGATATCAATGTTTAGCATGTTTGGACATATGGCAAGTTCTTGAAGCTTCTAATCAAACCAGGATGAATCACTATGTAAGAAGCTTGATTTGGAACCATTAATTAGTGGAGAGTCTTTCATAAAGTTGAATAAACCCCATAGGAGTTATATTTAAGAAGTTATTCCACTTTCTAAGGATACCCATGTTTAGCTTGTTTGGACATATGGCAAGTCTTCAAGCTTCTAATCAAACCATGATGAATCACTATGTAAGAAGCTTGATTTGGAACCATTATTCAGTGGAGAGTCTTTCATGAAGTTGAATAAATATCATAGAAGTTATGTTTATTAATCTGAAGAGTATTGACATGAGGACATGGAGATACATAGAAGAGATGCATCAGGCAAGTAGAAGAAGATACCTTAGTGATCAAGCTATTCTGTACAGACTTGGCTTACAAGGAAGCAACCAGCCTTTGTTGCCTTGGAAGACAAGGCTGAGTTCGAATTCAAATAATTCAAACCACCCCCAAGCTTGCTCAGAAGTCAACCAGGCCGTTGGCAAGCTCAGGAACATGTGGGAGTATTTAAATAGTTAAAGTCACATGTTCTACTTAGAGGAGAGAGGAGGAGAAGGCCGTTTAGGTCAGGTCACTTTCAGCCTCAGCTTGCAACAGCATTGTTTATATTATTCCCTTTGTTTGTATGCAATCTGATTTCCTTTTAAATATTGTAACCATGTGAACTAAGTGAATCAAGGAAACAAATCCGTCTTTACTCTCTCTCTCTTACAATTCGAACTCTCTCCCTCTCTCTTCACTCTCACGGATTCATCACTCTCTCTCTTGTTCTTCATCCTGTTCTTCATTAAATTACATGGTATCAGAGCCCTAAGCTCCTGATAACCTCATTTCCTTCCGCAAAGCTACTCTAAATCACTCATACTCTCCTTTGATCGGTTTACATTCTCCAAATCTGTTTCGAAATTTCTTTATCCATTGGGTAATATAAACTGTTCTTGAGAGTTCTTGAGGTTCCTACTCTTTTCTTGGAAGTGCTCACTCTGTTCTGTCCATATTTCTTCCATTCTAGCTTACCACACTCAGCTAGTCTCATCCAGGCTTGGAAATTTTAAATTCCTTCTTGGCGCCTACCTTTCTTCAAGTTAAAGATGGAACAAAACAGACAAGTTCACATTCCGGTTGTTCTCAAGGGAGCAAACTACATTACTTGGTCAAGACTGACCAAGACAGCCCTTGGAGGAAGAGGCTTATGGGGGCACATCACTTCAAGTGAGGCACCAAAGCAAATCACCCAAGGAGAAGACGGCAAGGAGGTTGTAGTGACAGATGAAGGCAAATGGGGTCAGGAAGACCTCATGGTGCTGTCTGCCTTGCAAAGCTTACTTGATACTCCTATCATGGAGGCTTACTCACACTGTGAGACAGCCAAGCAGCTATGGGACACCTTGCACAAGGTGTATGGCAACACTTCAAACTTAACCAGGATCTTTGAAGTGAAGAGAGCCATCAATAATCTGCAACAAGAAGAGATGGATCTCACAAAGAACTTGGGGAAGTACAGCCAGCTATGGTCAGAACTTGAGATGCTAAGGCCAAGTACCACTGATCCCAACACACTTGAGGAAAGGCGTGAGCAAGATAAAGTCTTTGGACTTCTTCTCACATTGAACTCAAGCTTCAGTGATCTCCTTAAGCACATACTAAGGTCCAAGGAGCTCCCAAACTATGATGATGTGTGTGCTAAGCTTCAGAAGGAGCTAGGTTCAGATGGTCTGTTTGGTGGAAAGGGGGATATTTCTATGGCACACAAGGCTGAGAAGGTTGAGATGGTCTCAGACAACAAGGCTAATTTCAAGCCACGAGGAGGAGGAGACAAGTCTGTGACTTGTGAGCATTGCAAGAAGCAAGGCCACTCCAAGAACAACTGTTGGATCCTCACCCTCACCTCAGACCAGCCTCAACAAACAAGTACCCTCAAGCTAGAGCACATGAAGCAAGAGCCCTTGAGTCCACAGGGCGAAGCAGCATGCGCATGGGAGAGGATGGAAGAGCTATGGTTTCAACCTCAAAAACTGGTGGATCCACAGCTCATGCCCTGTCTCAACCATCCCAAGATGATGCCTTCATCCACAAGTCAGACATTGAGGCCTTGATCAAAGCTCTCAATGCAAATTCTGGTAACACTAAGAGTAATATTTTAAATGCATTATCTAGTATTAAACCATTGATTATTGACTCAGGAACATCTCATCACATGATTAAGGATTCTAGTCTCATTAGCAATGTAGAACCTGCCTTAGGTAGTGTAGTTATTGCTAATGGAGATAGGATCCCAATTACAGGCATAGGAAACTTGAAACTGTTTGAAAAAGAATCTAAAGCTTTTTATATGCCTACATTCACATCTAACTTAATATCTGTTAAAAAGGCAACTACTTATCTTAATTGCAATGTTATCTTTAGTCCTAATGATGTCTACTTTCAACATATTGAGACTAGTAGGATGCTTGGAAAAGGTGTGAGCAAGGGAGACTTGTATTTGCTTGAAGACACCAATCTGAGTTCTAATTTATCTTATGCTTTTAGCTCTGCTCCTGTTATTGCTTCTGATGTTCTATGGCATGCTAGATTAGGCCATCCTCACTCTAGGGCCTTAGGACTAATGTTGCCTTCTATTTCTTTTAAAAATGATAGCTGTGAAGTATGTATCCTTGGTAAACATTGCAAGACAGTATTCACTAAACCAAGTACTATTTATGATCATTTTTTTGATTTAGTTCACTCAGATGTTTGGACTGCTCCTTGTGTTTCTAGAGAAAATCACAAGTATTATGTCACCTTTATTGATGAAAAATCTAAGTATACTTGGCTAACATTAATCAAATCCAAACATAGAGTGTTAGAAGCATTTATGAACTTTCAAAGCTATGTTACCAACCACTTTAATGCCAAGATCAAAATATTTAGGTCAGATAATGGTGGAGAATTCACAAGCCATGCCTTCAAAAACCACTTAGCCTAGCATGGAATCATTCATCAAACAAGCTGCCCATACACACCTCAACAAAATGGAGTGGCTGAGAGAAAGAATCGCCATCTTATGGAAGTGGCCAGAAGCATGATGTTTCATACAAATGTCCCAAAGAGGTTTTGGGGAGATGTTGTGGTAGCTGCATGCTATCTTATCAACAGAACACCTACAAGGGTTCTCCATGATGTCTCTCCTTATGAGGTATTAACTAAATCTAGACCCTCCATTGATCACTTGCGTGTGTTTGGGTGCACTTGCTTTGTCTTGATTTCAGGTGAACAAAGGAATAAGCTAGAAGCTAAGAGTATCAAAGCCATTTTTATTGGTTATTCAGCCAACCAGAAGGGCTACAGATGCTATGTACCAGATTCCAGGAGAGTCATGGTCTCAAGGGATGTGAAATTTGTGGAGTCCAAGGGGTATTATGATGAGAAGAGTTGGGACAACTTAAAGGATCTCACACATGCACCTTCAGACCGGGAAAATAACCTAAGGATCATTCTAGAAAGCCTTGGTATTAACCAAATGGAGGGGCAGAAACTCAATCTCCTCTAACTTCAGAGACTCCACAAGCTGAACCAGTCCTAGATGACTCCCACCTTGATCCTGAAGGGGGCAGTGAAACAGAACAAGAAAAGGTTGAGTTTGAGGCTCAAATTCATGATCAAGATGGGCAGGAACAAAATGAGCCTGAGCAACATGTAGAAGATGAGGAGGATCAACCAGAAGCTGAACCAGAACCAGAAGCTGAGGTGCAAACCTTAAGGAGAAGCACCAGGATCAAGCATGGACCAGAACACTGGAAGAACACAAGAGTGTACTTTAATGCCAATGCAGTAGCTCATCCAGTGCAAGCCGTGTGTTCCCTAGCCCAATATCCAACTGAACATCAAGTATTCATGAGCAACTTGGATCAGGAATACATATCAAAGACTTATGAAGAAGCAATAGAGGATGATGAATGGAGGGCATCAGCTGAAGAAGAGATCAATGCTATGATCAGGAATGACACATGGTTTGAATCAGAACTTCCCAAAGGCAAGAAGGCTGTGACAAGTCGCCTATTATTCACAATCAAATACCTAGCTAATGGAAAACCAAAGAGAAAGAAGACAAGACTAGTTGCAAGAGGGTTCACTCAAACTATGGAGAAGATTACTTGGACACCTTTGCACCCGTGGCAAAGCTTCATACCATCAGGATCATGCTCTCACTTGCAACTAACTTGGAGTGGGACTTATGGCAAATGGATGTGAAGAATGCATTTCTTCAAGGAGAGCTAGAAGATGAGGTATACATGAGACCTCCACCTGGTCTTGAAGATATCGTTAAACCTGGCAATGTCTTAAGACTCAAGAAGGCTATCTATGGACTAAAGCAATCACCAAGAGCTTGGTACCACAAGCTCAGCACCACTCTGAATGGGAGAGGATTCAGCCGATCTGAAGCTGATCACACCTATTCACCCTCACCAGCAAACAAGGTATAGTATTCATCCTTGTGTATGTTGATGATATCATCATCACAGGGAGTGACAAAGAAGGTATACAAACTACTAAAGCTTTTCTAAAATCTGTGGTTGACATTAAGGATCTGGGTGAGCTAAAGTACTTTCTTGGAATAGAAGTATGCCGATCTAAAGAGGGGCTCTTCTTATCCCAAAGAAAGTACACACTTGATCTCTTGAATGGAGCAGGTATGCTTGGAGAAAAGCCAGCCAAGACCCCACTTGAAGATGGATACAAGATCCTGCGAGAGGGGGAGTATGAAGCAACCCCATTTGATGATCCAAAACAATACAGAAGACTAGTGGGTAAGCTTATCTATTTAACAATCACTAGACCTGATATTTGTTTTGCTGTGAACCAGGTGAGCCAACATATGCAAGTGCCAATGGTTCATCACTGGAAAATGGTGGAAAGAATCCTTAGATACCTCAGTGGAGCTCCTGGTCAAGGAATATGGATGGAATGCAATGGCAACACTGAAGTGGTTGGATATTGTGATGCTGATTGGTCAGGAGATAGGAATGATAAAAAATCAACCACAGGCTATTGCACATTTATTGGAGGCAATCTGGTAACATGGAAAAGCAAGAAACAAAAGGTGGTTTCATGTTCAAGTGCTGAAGCTGAGTATAGAGCCATGAGGAAGCTCACAAATGAGCTGGTATGGATCAAAGGAATTCACAAAGACTTGGGCATAGAGATCACCTCTCCAATCACAATGCCCTGTGATAACCAGGCTGCCATAGACATAGCTTCAAACTCAGTGTTCCATGAAATGACCAAACACATTGAGGTAGACTGCCATAAGGTGAGGCATATGGTGATACAAGGAGTGATCTTACCATGCTACACAAGGAGTGAAGATCAACTAGCAGAATCCTTCACAAAGGCTGTGAGTACAAAGGTGTGTGAGTCCATATATCCCAGGCTTGGACTCACAGAGATCACCCACGAGTAAGGATCCTTTACCATGGAGCTTCTACTCTTTTCCCTTAGTATGTTTTTGTCCCACTGGGTTTTGCATACTAATGTTTTAATGAGGGAAGACTTCATGGTGTTCAAGCTTGACCATTTCATCAAGTCAAACTTGAGGGGAAGTATTAATCTGAAAAGTATTGACATGAAGACATGGAGATACATAGAAGAGATGCATCAGGCAAGTAGAATAAGATACCTTAGTGATCAAGCTATTCCGTACAGACTTGGCTTACAAGGAAGCAACCAGCCTTTGGTTGCCTTGGAAGACAAGGCTGAGTTCGAATTCAAATAATTCAAACCACCCCCAAGCTTGCTCAGAAGTCAACCAGGCCGTTGGCAAGCTCAGGAACATGTCGGAGTATTTAAATAGTTAAAGTCACATGTTCTACTTAGAGGAGAGAGGAGGAGAAGGCCGTTTAGGTCAGGTCACTTTCAGCCTCAGCTTGCAACATCATTGTTTATATTATTCCCTTTGTTTGTATGCAATCTGATTTCCTTTTAAATATTGTAACCATGTGAACTAAGTGAATCAAGGAAATAAATCCTTCTTTACTCTCTCTCTCTCTTACAATTCAAACTCTCTCCCTCTCTCTTCACTCTCACGGATTCATCACTCTCTCTCTCTTGTTCTTCATCCTGTTCTTCATAAAATTACAATGTTGAAGAAGTTATTTCACTTTCTAATCAGGATATCCATGTTTAGCATGTTTGGACATATGGCAAATTCTTCAAGCTTCTAACCAAACCAGGATGAATCACTCTCTAAGAAGCTTGATTTGGAACAATTATTCAGTGGAGAGTCTTTCATGAAGTTAAATAAATCTCATAGGAGTTATGTTGAAGAAGTTATTCAACTTTCTAATCAGGATATCCATGTTTAGCATGTTTGGTCATATGGCAAGTTCTTCAAGCTTCTAATCAAACCAGGATGAATCACAATGTAAGAAGCTTGATTTGGAACCATTAATCAGTGGAGAGTCTTTCATAAAATTGAACAAATCCCATAGGAGTTATGTTGAAGAAGTTATTCCACTTTATAATAAGGATATCCATGTTTAGCCTGTTTGGACATATGGCAAGTTCTTCAAGCTTCTAATCAAACCGGGATGAATCACTATGTAAGAAACTTGATTTGGAACCATTAATCAGTGGAGAGTCTTTCATGAAGTTGTACAAATCTCATAGGAGTTATGTTGAAGAAGTTATTCCACTTTCTAATCATGATATCAATATTTAGCCTGTTTGGACATACGGCAAGTTCTTCAAGCTTCTAATCGAACCAGGATGAATCACTATGTAAGAAGCTTGATTTGGAACCATTAATCAGTGGAGAGTATTTCATGAAGTTGAATAAATTTCATAGGAGTTATGTTGAAGAAGTTATTCCACTTTCTAATAATGATATCCATGTTTAGCATGTTTGATCATATGGCAAGTTCTTCAAGCTTCTAATCGCACCAGGATGAATCACTATGTAAGAAGCTTGATTTGGAACCATTAATCAGTGGATAGTCTTTCATTAAGTTGAATAAATCTCATAGGAGTTATGTTGAAGAAGTTATTCCACTTTCTAATCATGATATCAATGTTTAGCCTGTTTAGACATATGGCAAGTTCTTCAAGCTTTTGATCGAACCATGATGAATCACTATGTAAGAAGCTTCATTTGGAACTATTATTCAGTGTAGAGTCTTTCATGAAGTTGAATAAATCCCATAGGAGTTATGTTGAAGAAGTTATTCTACTTTCTAATCATGATATCCATGTTTAGCTTGTTTGGACATAAGGCAAGTTCTTCAAACTTCTAATCAAACCAGGATAAATCACTATGTAAGAAGCTTGATTTGGAACCATTAATCAGTGGAGAGTGTTTCATGAAGGTTAATAAATCCCATAGGAGCTATGTTGAAGAAGTTATTCCACTTTCTAATCTTGATATCCATGTTAAGCATGTTTTGACATAAGGCAAGTTATTCAAGCTTCTAATCGAACAAGGATGAATCACTTTGTAAGAAGATTGATTTGGAACCATTAATCAGTGAAGAGTCTTTCATGAAGTTGAATAAATCTCTTTGGAGTTATGTTGAAGAATAAATCCATGTTTAGCCTGTTTGGACATATGGCAAGTTCTTCAAGCTTCTAACCAAACCAGGATGAATCACTATGTAAGAAGCTTGATCTGGAACCATTATTCAGTGGAGAGTCTTTCATGAAGTTGAATAAATCTCATAGGAGTTATGTTGAAGAAGTTATCCACTTTCTAATCTTGATATCCATGTTAAGCATGTTTGGACATTGTGCAAGTTATTCAAGCTTCTAATCTAACAAGGATGAATCACTTTGTAAGAAGATTGATTTGGAACCATTAATCAGTGAAGAGTCTTTCATGAAGTTGAATAAATCTCTTTGGAGTTATGTTGAAGAATAAATCCATGTTTAGCATGTTTGGATATATGGCAAGTTCTTCAAGCTTCTAATCAAACCAAGATGAATCACTATGTAAGAAACTTGATTTGGAACAATTAATCAGTGGAGACTCTTTCATAAGTTGAATAAATCCCATAGGAGTTATGTTGAAGAAGTTATCCACTTTCTAATCTTGATATCCATGTTAAGCATGTTTGGACATTGTGCAAGTTATTCAAGCTTCTAATCTAACAAGGATGAATCACTTTGTAAGAAGCTTGATTTGGAACCATTAATCAGTGAAGAGTCTTTCATGAAGTTGAATAAATCTCAT
>MU106724.1:27955-46648 GCA_012274485.2 Sinapis alba
AGAGAATGGATCCTCAACTTGGGTATTGATCTTCTTTTAGGCTGAGAAAATTCCTAAGCCATTCATGAGGCTGATCCACATCTTTTCCATCTTGTTTGACATGTTCATCATTGTCAATATAAGATCTTTATGCTCCATTCCAACCTTAGAATCATCTCCAAGCTTTCCATTCAGCCATCCCGGTTTATCCTTTGTTGCATAGTCATCTGGCTCAACCATGGTTGCATCATTATGTCAAAGAATTTATTCCACTTTCTAATCATGATATCCATGTTTAGCCTATTTGAACATATGGCAAGTTCTTCAAGCTTTTGATCAAAGCAGGATGAATCACTATGTAAGAAGCTTGATTTGGAACCATTAATCAGTGTAGTCTTTCATGAAGTTGAACAAATGTCATAGGAGTTATGTTGAAAAAGTTATTCCACTTTCTAATCATGATATCAATATTTAGCCTGTTTGGACATACGGCAAGTTCTTCAAGCTTCTAATTGAACAAGGATGAATCACTATGTAAGAAGCTTGATTTGGAACCATTAATCAGTGGAGAGTCTATCATGAAGTTGAATAAATCTCATAGGAGTTATGTTGAAGAAGTTATTCCACTTTCTAATAATGATATCCATGTTTAGCATGTTTGATCATATGGCAAGTTCTTCAAGCTTCTAATCGAACCAGGATGAATCACTATGTAAGAAGCTTGATTTGGAACCATTAATCAGTGGATAGTCTTTCATGAAGTTGAATAAATCTCATAGGAGTTATGTTGAAGAAGTTATTCCACTTTCTAATCATGATATCCATGTTTAGCCTGTTTAGACATATGGCAAGTTATTCAAGCTTTTGATCGAACCATGATGAATCACTATGTAAGAAGCTTCATTTGGAACTATTATTCAGGGTAGAGTCTTTCATGAAGTTGAATAAATCCCATAGGAGTTATGTTGAAGAAGTTATTCCACTTTCTAATCATGATATCCATGTTTAGCTTGTTTGGACATATGGCAAGTTCTTCAAGCTTCTCATCAAACCATGATGAATCACTATGTAAGAAGCTTGATTTGGAACCATTAATCAGTGGAGAGTGTTTCATGAAGTTGAATAAATCCCATAGGAGCTATGTTGAAGAAGTTATTCCACTTTCTAATCTTGATATCTATGTTAAGCATGTTTGGACATAAGGCAAGTTATTCAAGCTTCTAATCGAACAAGGATGAATCACTTTGTAAGAAGATTGATTTGGAACCATTAATCAGTGAAGAGTCTTTCATGAAGTTGAATAAATCTCTTTGGAGTTATGTTGAAGAAGTTATTCCACTTTCTAAACATGATATCTATGTTTAGCTTGTTTGGACATAGGGCAAGTTCTTCAAGCTTCTAACCAAACCAGGATGAATCACTATGTAAGAAGCTTGATTTGGAACCATTATTCAGTGGAGAGTCTTTCATGAAGCTGAATAAATCTCATAGGAGTTATGTTGAAGAAGTTATACAACTTTCTAATCGAGATATCCATGTTTAGCATGTTTGGACATATGGCAAGTTATTCAAGCTTCTAATAAAACCAAGATGAATCACTATGTAAAATGCTTGATTTGGAACAATTAATCAGTGTAGAGTCTTTCATAAAGTTGAATAAATCCCATAGGAGTTATGTTGAAGAAGTTATTCCACTTTCTAATCATGATATCCACGTTTAGCTTGTTTGGACATAAGGCAAGTTCTTCAAGCTTCTAACCAAACCAGGATAAAACACTATGTAAGAAGCTTGATTTGGAACCATTAATCAGTGGAGAGTGTTCCATGAACTTGAATAAATCCCATAGGAGCTATGTTGAAGAAGTTATTCCACTTTCTAATCTTGATATCCATGTTAAGCATGTTTGGACATAAGGCAAGTTATTCAAGCTTCTAATCGAACAAGGATGAATCACTTTGTAAGAAGATTGATTTGGAACCATTAATCAGTGAAGAGTCTTTCATGAAGTTGAATAAATCTGTTTGGAGTTATGTTGAAGAATAAATTCATGTTTAGCCTGTTTGGACATATGGCAAGTTCTTCAAGCTTTTAACCAAACCAGGATAAATCACTATGTAAGAAGCTTGATTTGGAACCATTATTCAATGGAGAGTCTTTCATGAAGTTGAAAAATCTCATAGGAGTTATGTTGAAGAAGTTATACAACTTTCTAATCGGGATATCCATGTTTAGCATGTTTGGACATATGGCAAGTTCTTCAAGCTTCTAATCAAACCAAAATGAATCACTATGTAAGAAGCTTGATTTGGAACAATTAATCAGTGGAGAGTCTTTCATAAAGTTGAATAAATCCCATAGGAGTTATGTTGAAGAAGTTATTCCACTTTCTAATCTTGATATCCATGTTAAGCATGTTTGGACATTTTTCAAGTTATTCAAGCTTCTAATCTAACAAGGATGAATCACTTTGTAAGAAGCTTGATTTGGAACCATTAATCAGTGAAGAGTCTTTCATGAAGTTGAATAAATCTCATTGGAGTTATGTTGAAGAAGTTATTCGACTTTCTAAACATGATATCCATGTTTAGCCTGTTTGGACATATGGCAAGTTCTTCAAGCTTCTAACCAAACCAGGATGAATCACTATGTAAAAAGCTTGATTTGGAACCATTATTCAGTGGAGAGTCTTTCGTAAAGTCGAATAAATCTCATAGGAGTTATGTTGAAGAAGTTATTTAACTCTCTAATCAGGATATCCACGTTTTGCCTGTTTGGACATATGGCAAATTCTTCAAGCTTTTGATCGAACCAGGATGAATCACTATGTAAGAAACTTGATTTGGAACTATTATTCAGTGGAGAGTCTTTCATGAAGTTGAATAAATCTAATAGGAGTTATATTGAAGAAGTTATTCCACTTTCTAATCAGGATATCTATGTTTATCCTGTTTGGACATATGGCAAGTTCTTCAAGCTTCTAATTAAACCGGGATGAATCACTATGTAAGAAGCTTGTTTTGGAACCATTAATCAGTGGAGAGTCTTTCATGAAGTTAAATAAATCTCAGAGGAGCTATGTTGAAGAAGTTATTCCACTTTGTAATCTTGATATCCATGTATAGAATGTTTGGACATATGGCAAGTTATTCAAGCTTCTAATCGAAAAAGGATGAATCACTTTTTAAGAAGCTTGATCTGGAACCATTAATCTTTGAAGAGTCTTTCATCAAGTTGAATAAATCTCATAGGCGTTATGTCGAAGAAGTTATTCCCTTTTCTAATCATGATATTCGTGTTTAGCTTGTTTGGACATATGGCAAGTTCTTCAAGCTTTTGATCAAAGCAGGATGAATCACTATGTAAGAAGCTTGATTTGGAACCATTAATCAGTGTAGTCTTTCATGAAGTTGAACAAATGTCATAGGAGTTATGTTGAAAAAGTTATTCCACTTTCTAATCATGATATCAATATTTAGCCTGTTTGGACATACGGCAAGTTCTTCAAGCTTCTAATTGAACCAGGATGAATAACTATGTAAGAAGCTTGATTTGGAACCATTAATCAGTGGAGAGTCTTTCATGAAGTTGAATAAATCTCATAGGAGTTATGTTGAAGAAGTTATTCCACTTTCTAATAATGATATCCATGTTTAGCATGTTTGATCATATGGCAAGTTCTTCAAGCTTCTAATCGAACCAGGATGAATCACTATGTAAGAAGCTTGATTTGGAACCATTAATCAGTGGATAGTCTTTCATGAAGTTTAATAAATCTCATAGGAGTTATGTTGAAGAAGTTATTCCACTTTCTAATCATGATATCCATGTTTAGCATGTTTAGACATATGGCAAGTTCTTCAAGCTTTTGATCGAACCATGATGAATCACTATGTAAGAAGCTTCATTTGGAACTATTATTCAGTGTAGAGTCTTTCATGAAGTTGAATAAATCCCATAAGAGTTATGTTGAAGAAGTTATTCCACTTTCTAATCATGATATCCATGTTTAGCTTGTTTGAACATATGGCAAGTTCTTCAAGCTTCTAATCAAACCAGGATGAATAACTATGTAAGAAGCTTGATTTGGAGCCACTAATCAGTGGAGAGTGTTTCATGAAGTTGAATAAATCCCATATGAGCTATGTTGAAGAAGTTATTCCACTTTCTAATCTTGATATCCATGTTAAGCATGTTTGGACATAAGGCAAGTTATTCAAGCTTTTAATAATCGAACAAGGATGAATCACTTTGTAAGAAGATTGATTTGGAACAATTAATCAGTGAAGAGTCTTTCATGAAGTTGAATAAATCTCTTTGGAGTTATGTTGAAGAAGTTATTCCACTTTCTAAACATGATATCCATGTTTAGCTTGTTTGGACATAGGGCAAGTTCTTCAAGCTTCTAACCAAACCAGGATGAATCACTATGTAAAAAGCTATTTGGAACCATTAATCAGTGGAGAGTCTTT
This sequence comes from Sinapis alba, assembly GCA_012274485.2. Taxonomy (NCBI): domain Eukaryota; kingdom Viridiplantae; phylum Streptophyta; class Magnoliopsida; order Brassicales; family Brassicaceae; genus Sinapis; species Sinapis alba. The sequence goes on from MU106724.1 coordinate 32,405, forward strand.
CATGAAGTTGAATAAATCTCATAGGAGTTATGTTGAAGAAGTTATACAACTTTCTAATCGGGATATCCATGTTTAGCATGTTTGGACATATGCTAGTTCTTCAATCTTCTAATCAAACCAAGATGAATCACTATGTAAGAAGCTTGATTTGGAACAATTAATCAGTGTAGAGTCTTTCATAAAGTTGAATAAATCCCATAGGAGTTATGTTGAAGAAGTTATTCCACTTTCTAATCATGATATCCATGTTAAACATGTTTGGACATAAGGCAAGTTATTCAAGCTTCTAATCGAACAAGGATGAATCACTTTGTAAGAAGATTGATTTGGAATCATTAATCAGTGAAGAGTCTTTCATGAAGTTGAATAAATCTGTTTGGAGTTATGTTGAAGAATAAATCCATGTTTAGCATGTTTGGACATATGGCAAGTTCTTCAAGCTTCTAACAAAACCAGGATGAATCACTATGTAAGAAGCTTGATTTGGAACCATTATTCAGTGGAGAGTCTTTCATGAAGTTGAATACATCTCATAGGAGTTATGTTGAAGAAGTTATACAACTTTCTAATCGGGATATCCATGTTTAGCATGTTTGGACATATGGCAAGTTATTCAAGCTTCTAATCGAACAAGGATGAATCACTATGTAAGAAGCTTGATTTGGAACCATTAATCAGTGAAGAGTTTTTCAAGAAGTTGAATAAATATCATTGGAGTTATGTTGAAGAAGTTATTCCACTTTCTAAACATGACATCCATGTTTAGCCTGTTTGGACATATGGCAAGTTCTTCAAGCTTCTAACCAATTCAGGATGAATCACTATGTAAGAAGCTTGATTTGGAACCATTATTCAGTGGAGAGTCTTTCATGAAGTCGAATAAATCTCATAGGAGTTATGTTGAAGAAGTTATTTAACTCTCTAATCAGGATCTCCACGTTTTGCCTGTTTAGACATATGGCAAATTCTTCAAGCTTTTGATCGAACCAGGATGAATCACTATGTAAAAAGCTTGATTTGGAACTATTATTCAGTGGAGAGTCTTTCATGAAGTTGAATAAATCTCATAGGAGTTATGTTGAAGAAGTTATTCCACTTTCTAATCATGATATCTATGTTTATCCTGTTTGGACATATGGCAAGTTCTTCAAGCTTCTAATTAAACCGGGATGAATCACTATGTAAGCAGCTTGATTTGGAACCATTAATCAGTGGAGAGTCTTTCATGAAGTTAAATAAATCTCATAGGAGCTATGTTGAAGAAGTTATTCCACTTTGTAATCATGATATCCATGTATAGAATGTTTGGACATATGGCAAGTTATTCAAGCTTCTAATCGAAAAAGGATGAATCACTTTTTAAGAAGCTTGATCTGGAACCATTAATCAGTGAAGAGTCTTTCATCAAGTTGAATAAATCTCATAGGAGTTATGTCGAAGAAGTTATTCCACTTTCTAATCATTATATCCATGTTTAGCCTATTTGAACATATGGCAAGTTCTTCAAGCTTTTGATCAAAGCAGGATGAATCACTATGTAAGAAGCTTTATTTGAAACCATTAATCAGGGTATTCTTTCATGAAGTTGAACAAATGTCATAGGAGTTATGTTGAAAAAGTTATTCTAATCATGATATCAATATTTAGCATGTTTGGACATACGGCAAGTTCTTCAAGCTTCTAATTGAACCAGGATGAATCACTATGTAAGAAGCTTGATTTGGAACCATTAATCAGTGGAGAGTCTTTCATGAACTTGAATAAATCTCATAGGAGTTATGTTGAAGAAGTTATTCCACTTTCTAATAATGATATCCATGTTTAGCATGTTTGATCATAAGGCAAGTTCTTCAAGCTTCTAATCGAACCAGGATGAATCACTATGTAAGAAGCTTGATTTGGAACCATTAATCAGTGGATAGTCTTTCATGAAGTTGAATAAATCTCATAGGAGTTATGTTGAAGAAGTTATTCCACTTTTTAATCATGATATACATGTTTAGCATGTTTAGACATATGGCAAGTTCTTCAAGCTTCTAATCGAACCAGGATGAATCACTATGTAAGAAGCTTGATTTGGAACCATTAATCAGTGGATAGTCTTTCATGAAGTTGAATAAATCTCATAGGAGTTATGTTGAAGAAGTTATTCCACTTTCTAAACATGATATCCATGTTTAGCTTGTTTGAAAATATGGCAAGTTCCTTAAGCTTCTAATCAAACCATGATGAATCACTATGTAAGAAGCTTGATTTGGAACCATTAATCAGTGGAGAGTGTTTCATGAAGGTTAATGAATCCTATAGGAGCTATGTTGAATAAGTTATTCCACTTTCTAATCTTGATATCCATGTTAAGCATGTTTGGACATAAGGCAAGTTATTCAAGCTTCTAATCGAACAAGGATGAATCACTTTGTAAGAAGATTGATTTGGAACCATTAATCAGTGAAGAGTCTTTCATGAAGTTGAATAAATCTCTTTGGAGTTATGTTGAAGAAGTTATTCCACTTTCTAAACATGATATCCATGTTTAGCTTGTTTTGACATAGGGCAAGTTCTTCAAGCTTCTAACCAAAGCAGGATGAATCACTATGTAAGAAGCTTGATTTGGAACCATTATTCAGTGGAGAGTCTTTCATGAACTTGAATAAATCTCATAGGAGTTATGTTGAAGAAGTTATACAACTTTCTAATCGGGATATCCATGTTTAGCATGTTTGGACATATGGCAAGTTCTTCAAGCTTCTAATCAAACCAAGATGAATCACTATGTAAGAAGCTTGATTTGGAACAATTAATCAGTGTAGAGTCTTTCATGAAGTTGAATAAATCCCAGAGGAGTTATGTTGAAGAAGTTATTCCACTTTCTAATCATGATATCCATGTTTAGCTTGTTTGGACATAAGGCAAGTTCTTCAAGCTTCTAATCAAACCAGGATAAATCACTATGTAAGAAGCTTGATTTGGAACCATTAATCAGTGGAGAGTGTTTCATGAAGTTGAATAAATCCATAGGAGCTATGTTGAAGAAGTTATTCCACTTTCTAATCTTGATATCCATGTTAAGCATGTTTGGACTTAAGGCAAGTTATTCAAGCTTCTAATCGAACAAGGATGAATCACTTTGTAAGAAGATTGATTTGGAACCATTAATCAGTGAAGAGTCTTTCATGAAGTTGAATAAATCTGTTTGGAGTTATGTTGAAGAATAAATCAATGTTTAGCCTGTTGGACATATGGCAAGTTCTTCAAGCTTCTAACCAAACCAGGATGAATCACTATGTAAGAAGCTTGATTTGGAACCATTATTCAGTGGAGAGTCTTTCATGAAGTTGAATAAATCTCATAGGAGTTATATTCAAGAAGTTATTCAACTTTCTAATCAGGATATCATGTTTAGCCTGTCTGGACATATGGCAAGTTCTTCAAGCTTCTAATCAAACCAAGATGAATCACTATGTAAGAAGCTTGATTTGGAACAATTAATCAGTGGAGAGTCTTTCATAAAGTTGAATAAATCCCATAGGAGTTATGTTGAAGAAGTTATTCTACTTTCTAATCTTGATATCCATGTTAAGCATGTTTGGACATTTTGCAAGTTATTAAAGCTTCTAATCTAACAAGGATGAATCACTTTGTAAGAAGCTTGATTTGGAACCATTTATCAGTGAAGAGTCTTTCATGAAGTTGAATAAATCTCATTGGAGTTATGTTGAAGAAGTTATTCGACTTTCTAAACATGATATCCATGTTTAGCCTTTTTGGACATATGGCAAGTTCTTCAAGCTTCTAACCAAACCAGGATGAATCACTATGTAAGAAGCTTGATTTGGAACCATTATTCAGTGGAGAGTCTTTCATGAAGTCGAATAAATCTCATAGGAGTTATGTTGAAGAACTTATTTAACTCTCTAATCAGGATATCCACGTTTTGCCTGTTTGGACATATGGCAAATTCTTCAAGCTTTTGATCGAACCAGGATGAATCACTATGTAAGAAGCTTTATTTGGAACCATTAAGCAGTGGAGAGTCTTTCAAGAAGTTGAATAAATCTCATAGGAGTTATGTTGAAGAAGTCATTCCACTTTCTAATTATGATATCCATGTTTAGCATGTTTGATCATATGGCAAGTTCTTCAAAGTTCTAATCGAACTAGGATGAATCACTATGTAAGAAGCTTAATTTGGAACCATTAATCACTGGAGAGTCTTTCATGAAGTTGAATAAATCCCATAGGAGCTATGTTGAAGAAGTTATTCCACTTTCTAATCTTGATATCCTTGTTAAGCATGTTTGGACATATGGCAAGTTATTCAAGCTTCTAATCGAACAAGGACGAATCACTATGTAAGAAGCTTGATTTGGAACCATTAATCAGTGAAGAGTCTTTCAAGAAGTTGAATAAATATCATTGGAGTTAAGTTGAAGAAGTTATTCCACTTTCTAAACATGACATCCATGTTTAGCCTGTTTGGACATATGGCAAGTTCTTCAAGCTTCTAACCAAACCAAGATGAATCACTATGTAAGAAGCATTTGGAACCATTATTCAGTGGAGGGTCTTTCATGAAGTTGAATAAATCTCATAGGATTTATGTTCAAGAAGTTATTCAACTTTCTAATCAGGATATCCATGTTTAGCCTGTTTAGACATATGACAAGTTCTACAAGCTTCTAAACAAACCAGGATGAATCACTATGTAAGAAGCTTTATTTGGAACCATTGATCAGTGTAGAGTCTTTCATGAAGTTGAATAAATCTCATAGGAGTTATGTTGAAGAAGTTATTCCACTTTCTAATCAGGATATCCATGTTTAGTCTTTTTGGACATATGGCAAGTTCTTCTAGCTTCTAATCGAATAAGGATGAATCACTATGAAAGAAGCTTGATTTGGAACCATTAATAAGTGCAGAGTCTTTCATGAAGTTGAATAAATCTCATAGGAGTTATGTTGAAGAAGTTATTGCACTTTCTAATCAGGATATCCATGTTTAGCCTGTTTGGACATATGGCAAGTTCTTCAAGCTTCTAATCGAACCAGGATGAATCACTATGTAAGAAGCTTGATTTGGAACCATTAATCAGTGGAGAGTCTTTCATGAAGTTGAATTAATCTCATAGGAGTTATGTTGAAGAAGTTATTCAAATTTCTAATCAGGATATCCATGTTTAGCCTTTTTAGACATATGGCAAGTTCTTCAAGCTTCCAATCACACCAGGATGAATCACTATGTAAGAAGCTTGATTTGGAACCATTGATCAGTGGAGAGTCTTTCATAAAGTTGAATAAATCCCATAGGAATTATGTTGAAGAAGTTATTCAACTTTCTAATAAGGATATCCATGTTTAGCCTGTTTGGACGTATGGCAAGTCTTCAAGCTTCTAATCAAACCAGGATTAATCACTATGTAAGAAGATTGATTTGGAACCATTATTCAGTGGAGAGTCTTTCATGAAGTTGAATAAATCTCATAGGAGTTATGTTGAAGAAGTTATTCCACTTTCTAATCAGGATATCCATGTTTAGTATGTTTGGACATATGGCAAGTTCTTCAAACTTGTATTCAAATCAGGATGAATCACTATGTAAGAAGCTTGATTTGGAACCATTAATCAGTGCAGAGTCTTTCATGAAGTTGAATAAATCTCATAGGAGTTATGTTGAAGAAGTTATTCCAGTTTGTAAGCATGATATCAATATTTAGCATGTTTGGACATACGACAAGTTCTTCAAGCTTCTAATCGAACCAGGATGAATCACTTTGTAAGAAGCTTGATTTGATACATTTCATCAGTGAAGAGTCTTTCATGAAGTTGAATAAATCTCATAGGAGTTATGTTGAAGAAGTTATTCCACTTTCTAATCATGATATCCATATTTAGCATGTTTGAACATTTGGCAAGTTCTTCAAGCTTCTAACCAAACCAGGATGAATCACTATGTAAGAAGCTTGATTTGGAACCATTATTCAGTGGAGAGTCTTTCATGAAGTTGAATAAATCTCATAGGAGTTATGTTGAAGAAGTTATTCAACTTTCTAATCAGGATATCCATGTTTAGCCTGTTTGGACATATGGCAAGTTATTCAAGCTTCTAATCAAACCAGGATGAATCACAATGTAAAAAACTTGATTTGGAACCATTAACCCGTGTAGAGTCTTTCATTAAGTTGAATAAATCTCATAGGAGTTATGTTGAAGAAGTTATTCCAATTTCTAAACATGACATCCATGTTTAGCCTGTTTGGACATATGGCAAGTTCTTCAAGCTTCTAACCAAACCAGGATGAATCACTATGTAAGAAGCTTGATTTAGAACCATTATTCAGTGGAGAATCTTTCATGAAGTTGAATTAATCTCATAGGAGTTATGTTGAAGAAGTTATTCAACTTTCTAATCAAGATATCCATGTTTAGCCTGTTTAGACATATGGCAAGTTCTTCAAGCTTCTAATCACACCAGGATGAATTACTATGTAAGAAGCTTGATTTGGAACCATTGATCAGTGGAGAGTCTTTCATAAAGTTTAATAAATCCCATATGAGTTATGTTGAAGAAGTTATTCCACTTTCTAATAAGGATATCCATGTTTAGCCTGTTTGGACGTATGGCAAGTCTTCAAGCTTCTAATCAAACCAGGATGAATCACTATGTAAGAAGATTAATTTGGAACCATTATTCAGTGGAGAGTCTTTCATGAAGTTGAATAAATCTCATAGGAGTTATGTTGAAGAAGTTATTCCACTTTCTAACAAGGATATCCATGTTTAGCTTGTTGGACATATGGCAAGTTTTTCAAGTTTCTAATCGAACCCGGATGAATCACTATGTAAGAAGCTTGATTTGGAACTATTAATAAGTGGAGAGTCTTTCATGAAGTTGAATAAATCTCATAGGAGTTATGTGGAAGAAGTAATTCCACTTTCTAATCAGGATATCCATGTTTAGCCTGTTTGGACATATGTCAAGTTCTTCAAGCTTCTAATCAAACCGGGATCAATCCCTATGTAAGAAGCTTGATTAGGAACCATTAATCATTGGAGAGTCTTTCATGAAGTTTAAAAATCTCATATGAGTTATGTTGAAGAAGTTATTCCACTTTCTAATCAGGATATCCATGTATATCCTGTTTGGACATATGGCAATTTCTTCAAGCTTCTAATCGAACCAGGATGAATCACTATCTAAGAAGCTTTATTTGGAACCATTAATCAGTGGAGAGTCTTTCATGAAGTTGAATAAATCTCATAGGAGTTATGTTGAAGAAGTTATTCCACTTTCTAATCAGGATATTCATGTTTAGCCATTTTGGACATATGGCAAGTTCTTCTAGCTTCTAATCGAATAAGGATGAATCACTATGAAAGAACCTTGATTTGGAACCATTAATCAGTGCAGAGTCTTTCATGAAGTTGAATAAATCTCATAGGAGTTATGTTGAAGAAGTTATTCCACTTTCTAATGATGATATCCTTATTTAGCATGTTTGGACATATGGCAATTTCTTCAAGTTTCTAATCGAACCAGGATGAGTCCATTTGTAAGAAGCTTGATTTGGAACCATTAATCAGTGGAGAGTCTTTCATGAAGTTGAATAAATCGCATAGGAGTTATGTTGAAGAAGTTATTCAACTTTCTAACCGAGATATCCATGTTTAGCCTGTTTGGACATATGGCAAGTTCTTCAAGTTTCTAATCGAACCCGGATGAATTACTATGTAAGAAGCTTGATTTGGAACTATTAATCAGTGGAGAGTCTTTCATGAAGTTGAATAAATCTCATAGGAGTTATGTTGAACAAGGTATTCCACTTTCTAATCAGGATATCCATGTTTAGCCTGTTTGGACATATGGCAAGTTCTTCAAGCTTTTAATCAAACCGGGAAGAATCACTATGTAAGAAGCTTGATTTGGAACTATTAATCTGTGGATAGTCTTTCATGAAGTTGAATAAATCTCATAGGAGTTATGTTGAAGAAGTTACTCCACTTTGTAATCAAGATATCCATGTTTAGCCTGTTTGGACATATGGCAAGTTCTTCAAATTTTTAATCAAACCGGGATCAATCCCTATGTAAGAAGCTTGATTTGGAACCATTAATCAGTGGAGAGTCTTTCATGAAGTTGAAAAATCTCATAGGAGTTATGTTGAAGAAGTTATTCCACTTTCTAATCATGATATCCATATTTAGCATGTTTGGACATATAGCAAGTTCTTCAAGTTTCTAATCGAACCAGGATGAGTCAATTTGTAAGAAGCTTGATTTGGAACCATTAATCAATGGAGAGTCTTTCATGAAGTTGAAGAAATCGCATAGGAGTTATGTTGAAGAAGTTATTCCACTTTCTAATCAGGATATCCATGTTAAGCCTGTTGGACATATGGCAAGTTCTTCAACTTTCTAATCGAACCAGGATGAATCACTATGTAAGAGGCTTGATTTGGAACTATTAATCAGTGGAGAGTCTTTCATGAAGTTGAATAAATCTTACAGGAGTTATGTTTAAGAAGTTATTCCACTTTCTAATCAGGATATCCATGTTAAGCTTGTTGGACATATGGCAAGTTCTTCAACTTTCTAATCGAACCAGGATGAATCACTATGTAAGAAGCTTGATTTGGAACTATTAATCAGTGGAGAGTCTTTCATGAAGTTGAATAAATCTCATAGGAGTTATGTTGAAGAAGTTAATCCACTTTCTAATAAGGATATCCATGTTTAGCCTGTTGGGACATAAGACGAGTTCTTCAAGCTTCTAATCGAACCAGGATGAATCACTATGTAAGAAGCTTGATTGGAACTATTATTGAGTGGATAGTCTTTCATGAAGTTGAATAAATCTCATAGGAGTTATGTTGAAGAAGTTATTCCACTTTCTAATCAGGATATCCATGTTAAGCCTGTTTAGACTTATGGCAAGTTCTTCAAGCTTTTAATCAAACCGGGATCAATCCCTATGTAAGAAGCTTGATTTGGAACCATTAATCATTGGAGAGTCTTTCATGAAGTTGAAAAATCTCATAGTAGTTATGCTGAAGAAGTTATTCCACTTTCTAATCAGGATATCCATGTATAGCCTGTTTGGACATATGGCAATTTCTTCAAGCTTCTAATAGAACCAGGATGAATCACTATCTAAGAAGCTTTATTTGGAACCATTTATCAGTGGAGAGTCTTTCATGATGTTGAAAAATCTCATAGGAGTTATGTTGAAGAAGTTATTCCACTTTCTAATCATGATATCCATATTAAGCATGTTTAGACATATGGCAAGTTCTTCAAGTTTCTAATCGAACCAGGATGAGTCAATTTGTAAGAAGCTTGATTTGGAACCATTAATCAGTGGAGAGTCTTTCATGAAGTTGAAGAAATCGCACAGAAGTTATGTTGAAGAAGTTATTCCACTTTCTAATCAGGATATCCATGTTTAGCCTGTTTGGACATATGGCAAGTTCTTAAGCTTCTAATCGAACCAGGATGAATCACTATGTAAGAAGCTTGATTTGGAACCATTAATCAGTGGAGAGTCTTTCCTGAAGTTGAATAAATCTTACAGGAGTTATGTTTAAGAAGTTATTCCACTTTCTAATCAGGATATCCATGTTTAGCCTGTTGGACATATGGCAAGTTCTTCAAGTTTCTAATCGAACCAGGATGAATCACTATGTAAGAAGCTTGATTTGGAACTATTAATCAGTGGAGAGTCTTTCATGAAGTTGAATAAATCTCATAAGAGTTATGTTGAAGAAGTTATTCCACTTTCTAATCAGGATATCCATGTTTAGCCTGTTTGGACATATGGCAAGTTCTTCAAGCTTTTAATCAAACCGGGATCAGTCCCTATGTAAGAAGCTTGATTTGGAACCATTAATCATTGAAGAGTCTTTCATGAAGTTGAAAAATCTCATAGTAGTTATGTTGAAGAAGTTATTCCACTTTCTAATCAGGATATCCATGTATAGCATGTTTGGACATATGGCAATTTCTTCAAGCTTCTAATCGAACCAGTAAGAATCACTATCTAAGAAGCTTTATTTGGAACCATTAATCAGTGGAGAGTCTTTCATGAAGTTGAAAAATCTCATAGGAGTTATGTTGAAGAAGTTATTCCACTTTCTAATCACGATATCCATATTTAGCATATTTGGACATATGGCAAGTTCTTCAAGTTTCTAATCGAACCAGGATGAGTCAATTTGTAAGAAGCTTGATTTGGAACCATTAATCAGTGGAGAGTCTTTCATGAAGTTGAAGAAATCGCATAGGAGTTATGTTGAAGAAGTTATTCCACTTTCTAATCAGAATATTCATGTTTAGCCTGTTTGGACATATGGCAAGTTCTTAAGCTTCTAATCGAACCAGGATGAATCACTATGTAAGAAGCTTGATTTGGAACCACTAATCAGTGTAGAGTCTTTCATGAAGTTGAATAAATCTTACAGGAGTTAATTTTAAGAAGTTATTCCACTTTCTAATCAGGATATCCATGTTAAGCCTGTTGAAAATATGGCAAGTTCTTCAAGTTTCTAATCGAACCAGGATGAATCACTATGTAAGAAGCTTGATTTGGAACTATTAATCAGTGGAGAGTCTTTCATGAAGTTGAATAAATCTCATAGGAGTTATGTTGAAGAAGTTATTCCACTTTCTAATAAGGATATCCATGTTTAGCCTGTTTGGATATAAGACGAGTTCTTCAAACTTCTAATCGAACCAGGATGAATCACTATGTAAGAAGCTTGATTTGGAACTATTATTGAGTGGATAGTCTTTCATGAAGTCTAATAAATCTCATAGGAGTTATGTTGAAGAAGTTATTCCACTTTCTAATCAGGATATCCATGTTTAGCCAGTTTGGACTTATTGCAAGTTCTTCAAGCTTTTAATCAAACCGGGATCAATCCCTATGTAAGAAGCTTGATTTGGAACCATTAATCATTGGAGAGTCTTTCATGAAGTTGAAAAATCTCATAGTAGTTATGCTGAAGAAGTTATTCCACTTTCTAATCAGGATATCCATGTATAGCCTGTTTGGACATATGGCAATTTCTTCATGCTTCTAATCGAACCAGGATGAATCACTATCTAAGAAGCATTATTGGAACCATTAATCAGTGGAGAGTCTTTCATGAAGTTGAAAAATCTCATAGGAGTTATGTTGAAGAAGTTATTCCACTTTCTAATCATGATATCCATATTTAGCATGTTTGGACATATGGCAAGTTCTTCAAGTTTCTAATCGAACCAGGATGAGTCAGTTTGTAAGAAGCTTGATTTGGAACCATTAATCAGTGGAGAGTCTTTCATGAAGTTGAAGAAATCGCATAGGAGTTATGTTGAAGAAGTTATTCCACTTTCTAATCATGATATCCATATTTAGCATGTTTGGACATATGGCAAGTTCTTCAAGTTTCTAATCGAACCAGGATGAGTAAATTTGTAAGAAGCTTGATTTGGAACCATTAATAAGTGGAGAGTCTTGCATGAAGTTGAAGAAATCGCATAGGAGTTATGTTGAAGAAGTTATTCCACTTTCTAATCAGGATATCCATGTTTAGCCTGTTTGGACATATGGCAAGTTCTTAAGCTTCTAATCGAACCAGGATGAATCACTATGTAAGAAGCTTGATTTGGAACCATTAATCAGTGGAGAGTCTTTCATGAAGTTGAATAAATCTTACAGGAGTTATGTTTAAGAAGTTATTCCACTTTCTAATCAGGATATCCATGTTTAGCCTGTTGGACATATGGCAAGTTCTTCAAGTTTCTAATCGAACCAGGATGAATCACTATGTAAGAAGCTTGATTTGGAACTATTAATCAGTAGAGAGTCTTTCATGAAGTTGAATAAATCTCATAGGAGTTATGTTGAATAAGTTATTCCACTTTCTAATAAGGATATCCATGTTTAGCCTGTTTGGATATAAGACGAGTTCTTCAAGCTTCTAATCGAACCAGGATGAATCACTATGTAAGAAGCTTGATTTGGAACTATTATTGAGTGGATAGTCTTTCATGAAGTCTAATAAATCTCATAGGAGTTATGTTGAAGAAGTTATTCCACTTTCTAATCAGGATATCCATGTTTAGCCTGTTTGGACTTATGGCAAGTTCTTCAAGCTTTTAATCAAACCGGGATCAATCCCTATGTAAGAAGCTTGATTTGGAACCATTAATCATTGGAGAGTCTTTCATGAAGTTGAAAAATCTCATAGTAGTTATGCTGAAGAAGTTATTCCACTTTCTAATCAGGATATCCATGTATAGCCTGTTTGGACATATGGCAATTTCTTCATGCTTCTAATCGAACCAGGATGAATCACTATCTAAGAAGCTTTATTTGGAACCATTAATCAGTGGAGATTCTTTCATGAAGTTGAAAAATCTCATAGGAGTTATGTTGAAGAAGTTATTCCACTTTCTAATCATGATATCCATATTTAGCATGTTTGGACATATGGCAAGTTCTTCAAGTTTCTAATCGAACCAGGATGAGTCAATTTGTAAGAAGCTTGATTTGGAACCATTAATCAGTGGAGAGTCTTTCATGAAGTTGAAGAAATCGCATAGGAGTTATGTTGAAGAAGTTATTCCACTTTCTAATCATGATATCCATATTTAGCATGTTTGGACATATGGCAAGTTCTTAAGCTTCTAATCGAACCAGGATGAATCACTATGTAAGAAGCTTGATTTGGAACCATTAATCAGTGGAGAGTCTTTCATGAAGTTGAATAAATCTTACAGGAGTTATGTTTAAGAAGTTATTCCACTTTCTAATCAGGATATCCATGTTTAGCCTGTTGGACATATGGCAAGTTCTTCAAGTTTCTAATCGAACCAGGATGAATCACTATCTAAGAAGCTTTTTATTTGGAACCATTAATCAGTGGAGAGTCTTTCATGCAGTTGAAAAATCTCATAGGAGTTATGTTGAAGAAGTTATTCCACTTTCTAATCAGGATATCCATGTTTAGCCTGTTTGGACTTATGGCAAGTTCTTCAAGCTTTTAATCAAACCGGGATCAATCCCTATGTAAGAAGCTTGATTTGGAACCATTAATCATTGGAGAGTCTTTCATGAAGTTGAAAATCTCATAGTAGTTATGCTGAAGAAGTTATTCCACTTTCTAATCAGGATATCCATGTATAGCCTGTTTGGACATATGGCAATTTCTTCAAGCTTCTAATCGAACCAGGATGAATCACTATCTAAGAAGCTTTATTTGAAACCATTAATCAGTGGAGAGTCTTTCATGCAGTTGAAAAATCTCATAGGAGTTATGTTGAAGAAGTTATTCCACTTTCTAATCATGATATCCATATTTAGCATGTTTGGACATATGGCAAGTTCTTCAAGTTTCTAATCGAACCAGGATGAGTCAATTTGTAAGAAGCTTGATTTGGAACCAATAATCTGTGGAGAGTCTTTCATGAAGTTGAAGAAATCGCATAGGAGTTATGTTGAAGAAGTTATTCCACTTTCTAATCAGGATATCCATGTTTAGCCTGTTTGGACATATGGCAAGTTCTTAATCTTCTAATCGAACCAGGATGAATCACTATGTAAGAAGCTTGATTTGGAACCATTAATCAGTGGAGAGTCTTTCATGAAGTTGAATAAATCTTACAGGAGTTATGTTTAAGAAGTTATTCCACTTTCTAATCAGGATATCCATGTTTAGCATATTGGACATATGGCAAGTTCTTCAAGTTTCTAATCGAACCAGGATGAATCACTATGTAAGAAGCTTGATTTGGAACCATTAATCAGTGGAGAGTCTTTCATGAAGTTGAACAAATCTCATAGGAGTTATGTTGAAGAAGTTATTCCACTTTCTAATCATGATATCAATATTTAGCTTGTTTGGACATACGGCAAGTTCTTCAAGCTTCTAATCGAACCAAGATGAATCACTATTTAAGAAGCTTGATTTGGAACCATTATTCAGTGGAGAATCTTTCATGAAGTTTAATAAATCTCATATGAGTTATGTTGAAGAAGTTATTCAACTTTCTAATCAGGATATCCATGTTTAGCCTGTTTAGACATATGGCAAGTTCTTCAAGCTTCTAATCAAACTAGGATGAATCACTATGTAAGAAGCTTGATTTGGAACCATTAATCTGTGGAGAGTCGTTCATGAAGTTGAACAAATCTCATAGGAGTTATGTTGAAGAAGTTATTCCACTTTCTAATCATGATATCCATATTTAGCATGTTTGGACATAT
>MU106724.1:71495-86183 GCA_012274485.2 Sinapis alba
ATCAGTGGAGAGTCTTTCATAAAGTTGAATAAATCCCATAGTAGTTATGTTGAAGAAGTTATTCAACTTTCTAATCAGGATATCCATGTTTAGCCTGTTTAGACATATGGCAAGTTCTTCAAGCTTCTAACCAAACCAGGATGAATCACTATGTAAGAAACTTGATTTGGAACCATTAATCAATGGAGAGTCTTTCATAAATTTGAATAAATCCCATAGTAGTTATGTTGAAGAAGTTATTCCACTTTCTAATAAGGATATCCATGTTTAGCCTGTTTGGACATATGGCAAGTCTTCAAGCTTCTAATCAAACCAGGATGAATCACTATGTAAGAAGCTTGATTTGGAACTATTAATCAATGGATATTCTTTCATGAAGTTGAATAAATCTCATAGGAGCTATGTTGAAGAAGTTATTCCACTTTCTAATAAAGATATCCATGTTTAGCCTCTTTGGACATATGGCAAGTCTTCAAGCTTCTAATCAAACCAGGATGAATCACTATGTAAGAAGCTGGATTTGGAACCATTATTCAGTGGAGAGTCTTTCATGAAGTTGAATAAATCTCATAGGAGTTATGTTGAAGAAGTTATTCCACTTTCTAATCAGGATATCCATGTTTAGCCTGTTTGGACATCTGGCAAGTTCTTCAAGCTTCTAATCGAATCAGGATGAATCACTATGTAAGAAGCTTGATTTGGAACCATTAATCAGTGCAGAGTCTTTCATGAAGTTGAATAAATCTCATAGGAGTTATGTTGAAGAAGTTATTCCACTTTCTAATCAGGACATCCATATTTAGCATGTTTGGACATATGGCAAGTTCTTCAAGCTTCTAATCAAACAAGGATGAATCACTTTGTAAGAAGCTTAATTTGGAACCATTAATCAGTAAAGATTCTTTCATAAAGTTGAATAAATCTCATAGGAGTTATGTTGAAGAAGTTATTCCACTTTCTAATCATGATATCTATATTTAGCCTGTTTGGACATATGGCAAGTTCTTCAAGTTTCTAATCGAACCAAGATGAATCCCTATGTAAGAAGCTTGATTTGGAACCATTAATCAGTGGAGAGTTATTCATGAAGTTGAAGAAATCGCATAGGAGTTATGTTGAAGAAGTTATTCCACTTTCTAATCAGGATATCAATGTTTAGCCTGTTTGGACATATGGCAAGTTCTTAAGCTTCTAACCGAACCAGGATGAATCACTATGTAAGAAGCTTGATTTGGAACCATTAATCAGTGGAGAGTCTTTCATGAAGTTGAATAAACCTTACAGGAGTTATGTTTAAGAAGTTATTCCACTTTCTAATTAGGATATCCATGTTTAGCCTGTTGGACATATGGCAAGTTCTTCAAGTTTCTAATCGAACCAGGATCAATCACTCTGTAAGAAGCTTGATTTGGAACTATTAATCAGTAGAGACTCTTTCATGAAGTTGAATAAATCTCATAGGAGTTATGTTGAATAAGTTATTCCACTTTCTAATAAAGATATCCATGTTTAGCATGTTTGGACATATGACGAGTTCTTCAAGCTTCTAATCGAACCAGGATGAATCACTATGTAAGGAGATTGATTTGAAACCATTAATAATTGGAGAGTCTTTCATGAAGTTGAATAAATCTCATAGGACTTATGTTGAAGAAGTTATTCCACTTTCTAATCAGGATATCCATGTATAGCCTGTTTGGACATATGACAAGTTCTTCAAGCTTCTAATCGAACCAGGATGAATCATTATGTAAGAAGCTTGATTTGGAACCATTAATCAGTAGAGAGTCTTTCATAAAGTTGAATAAATCCCATAGGAATTATGTTGAATAAGTTATTCCACTTTCTAATACGGATATCCATGTTTAGCATGTTTGGACATATGGCAAGTTCTTCAAGCTTCTAATCAAACAAGGATGAATCACTATGTAAGAAGCTTGATTTGGAACCATTATTCAGTGGAGAGTCTTTCATGAAGTTCAATAAATCTCATAGGAGTTATGTTGAAGAAGTTATTCCACTTTCTAATCATGATATCCATGTTTAGCCTATTTGGACATATGGCAAGTTCTTTAAGCTTCTAATTGAATCAGGATGAATCACTATGTAAGAAGCTTGATTTGGAACCATTAATAAGTGGAGAGTCTTTCATGAAGTTTAATAAATCTAATAGGAGTTATGTTGAAGAAGTTATTCCACTTTCTAATCAGGATATCCATGTTTAGCATGTTTGGACATATGGCAAGTTCTTTAAGCTTCTAATATAACAAGGATGAATCACTATGTAAGAAGCTTGATTTGGAACCATTATTCAGTGGAGAGTCTTTCATGAAGTTGAATAAATCTCATAGGAGTTATGTTGAAGAAGTTATTCCACTTTCTAATCAGGATATCCATGTTTAGCCTGTTTGGACATATGGCAAGTTCTTCAAGCTTCTAATTGAATCAGGATGAATCACTATGTAAGAAGCTTGATTTGGAACCATTAATAAGTGGAGAGTCTTTCATGAAGTTGAATAAATCTCATAGGAGTTATGTTGAAGAAGTTATTTCACTTTCTAATCAGGATATCCATGTTTAGCCTTTTTGGACATATGGCAAGATCTTCAAGCTTCTAATCAAACCAGGATGAATCACTATGTAAGAAGCTTGATTTGGAACCATTAATCAGTGGAGAATCTTTCATGAAGTTGAACAAATCTCATAGGAGTTATGTTGAAGAAGTTATTCCACTTTCTAATCATGATATCAATATTTAGCTTGTTTGGACATACGGCAAGTTCTTCAAACTTCTAATCGAACCAAGATGTATCACTATGTAAGAAGCTTGATTTGGAACCATTATTCAGTGGATAATCTTTCATGAAGTTGAATAAATCTCATAGGAGTTATGTTGAAGAAGTTATTCAACTTTCTAATCAGGATATCCATGTTTAGCCTGTTTAGACATATGGCAAGTTCTTCAAGCTTCTAACCAAACCATGATGAATCACTATGTAAGAAGCTTGATTTGGAACCATTAATCAGTGGAGAGTCTTTCATAAAGTTGAATAAATCCCATAGTAGTTATGTTGAAGAAGTTATTCAACTTTCTAATCAGGATATCCATGTTTAGCCTGTTTAGACATATGGCAAGTCTTCAAGCTTCTAATCAAACCAGGATGAATCACTATGTAAGAAGCTTGATTTGGAACTATTAATCGATGGAGATTCTTTCATGAAGTTGAATAAATCTCATAGGAGCTATGTTGAAGAAGTTATTCCACTTTCTAATGAGGAAATCCATGTTTAGCCTGTTTGGACATATGGCAAGTCTTCAAGCTTCTAATCAAACCAGGATGAATCACTATGTAAGAAGCTGGATTTGGAACCATTATTCAGTGGAGAGTCTTTCATGAAGTTGAATAAATCTCATAGGAGTTATGTTGAAGAAGTTATTCCCCTTTCTAATCAGGATATCCATGTTTAGCCTGTTTGGACATCTGGCAAGTTCTTCAAGCTTCTAATCGAATCAGGATGAATCACTATGTAAGAAGCTTGATTTGGAACCATTAATTAGTGCAGAGTCTTTCATGAGTTGAATAAATCTCATAGGAGTTATGTTGAAGAAGTTATTCCACTTTCTAATCAGGACATCCATATTTAGCATGTTTGGACATATGGCAAGTTCTTCAAGCTTCTAATCAAACCGGGATGAATCCCTATGTAAGAAGCTTGATTTGGAACCATTAATCAGTGGAGAGCCTTTCATGAAGTTGAATAAATCCCATAGAAGCTATGTTGAAGAAGTTATGCCACTTTCTAATCTTGATATCCATGTTTAGCATGTTTGGACATATGGCAAGTTATTCCAGCTTCTAATCGACCAAGGATGAATTACTTTGTAAAAAGCTTGATCTGGAACCATTAATCAGTGAAGAATCTTTCATGAAGTTGAATAAATCTCATAGGAGTTATGTTGAAGAAGTTATTCCACTTTCTAATCTCGATAATATCCATGTTTAGCCTGTTTGGACATATGGCAAGTTCTTCAAGCTTTTGATCGAACCAGGATGAATCACTATGTAAGAAGCTTGATTTGGAACTATTATTCAGTGGAGAGTCTTTCATGAAGTTGAATAAATCTCATAGGAGTTATGTTGCAGAAGTTATTCCACTTTCTAATCAGGATATCCATGTTTAGCCTGTTTGGACATCTGGCAAGTTCTTCAAGCTTCTAATCGAATCAGGATGAATCACTATGTAAGAAGCTTGATTTGGAACCATTAATCAGTGCAGAGTCTTTCATGAAGTTGAATAAATCTCATAGGAGTTATGTTGAAGAAGTTATTCCACTTTCTAATCAGGACATCCATATTTAGCATGTTTGGACATATGACAAGTTCTTCAAGCTTCTAATCAAACAAGGATGAATCACTTTGTAAGAAGCTTAATTTGGAACCATTAATCAGTAAAGATTCTTTCATAAAGTTGAATAAATCTCATAGGAGTTATGTTGAAGAAGTTATTCCACTTTCTAATCATGATATCTATATTTAGCCTGTTTGGACATATGGCAAGTTCTTCAAGTTTCTAATCGAACCAAGATGAATCCCTATGTAAGAAGCTTGATTTGGAACCATTAATCAGTGGAGAGTTATTCATGAAGTTGAAGAAATCGCATAGGAGTTATGTTGAAGAAGTTATTCCACTTTCTAATCAGGATATCAATGTTTAGCCTGTTTGGACATATGGCAAGTTCTTAAGTTTCTAACCGAACCAGGATGAATCACGATGTAAGAAGCTTGATTTGGAACCATTAATCAGTGGAGAGTCTTTCATGAAGTTGAATAAACCTTACAGGAGTTATGTTTAAGAAGTTATTCCACTTTCTAATTAGGATATCCATGTTTAGCCTGTTGGACATATGGCAAGTTCTTCAAGTTTCTAATCGAACCAGGATCAATCACTATGTAAGAAGCTTGATTTGGAACTATTAATCAGTAGAGACTCTTTCATGAAGTTGAATAAATCTCATAGGAGTTATGTTGAATAAGTTATTCCACTTTCTAATAAAGATATCCATGTTTAGCATGTTTGGACATATGACGAGTTCTTCAAGCTTCTAATCGAACCAGGATGAATCACTATGTAAGAAGCTTGATTTGGAACTATTATTGAGTGGATAGTCTTTCATGAAGTTGAATAAATCTCATAGGAGTTATGATGAAGAAGTTATTCCACTTTCTAATAAGGATATCCATGTTTAGCATGTTTGGACATATGGCAAGTTCTTCAAGCTTCTAATCAAATCGGGATGAATCACTATGTAAGGAGATTGATTTGAAACCATTAATCATTGGAGAGTCTTTCATGAAGTTGAATAAATCTCATAGGACTTATGTTAAAGAAGTTATTCCACTTTCTAATCAGGATATCCATGTATAGCCTGTTTGGACATATGACAAGTTTTTCAAGCTTCTAATCGAACCAGGATGAATCATTATGTAAGAAGCTTGATTTGGAACCATTAATCAGTAGAGAGTCTTTCATAAAGTTGAATAAATCCCATAGGAATTATGTTGAAGAAGTTATTCCACTTTCTAATCATGATATCCATGTTTAGCCTATTTGGACATATGGCAAGTTCTTCAAGCTTCTAATTGAATCAGGATGAATCACTATGTAAGAAGCTTGATTTGGAACCATTATTCAGTGGAGAGTCTTTCATGAAGTTGAATAAATCTCATAGGAGTTATGTTGAAGAAGTTATACCACTTTCTAATCAGGAAATCCATGTTTAGCCGGTTTGGACATATAGCAAGTTCTTCAAGCTTCTAATCAAACCCGGATGAATTACTATGTAAGAGGCTTGATTTGGAACAATTATTCAGTGGAGAATCTTTCATGAAGTTGAATAAATCCCATAGGAGTTATGTTGAAGAAGTTATTCCACTTTCTAATCATGATATCCATGTTTAGCATGTTTGGACATATGGCAAGTTCTTCAAGATTCTAATCTAACCAGGATGAATCACTATTTAAGAAGCTTGATTTGGAACCATTAACCAGTGGAGAGTCTTTCATGAAGTTGAATAAATCTTATAGGAGTTATGTTGAAGAAGTTATTCCACTTTCTAATCATGATATCCATGTTTAGCCTGTTTGGACATATGGCAAGTTCTCGAAGCTTCTAATCAAACCAGGATGAATTTACTATGTAAGAGGCTTGATTTGGAACCATTATTCAGTGGAGAGTCTTTCATGAAGTTGAATAAATCTCATAGGATTTATATTGAAGAAGTTATTCCACTTTCTAATTAGGATATCCATGTTTAGCATGTTTGGACAAGTGGAAAGTTCTTTAAGCTTCTAATCGAACCAGGATAATCACTATGTAAGAAGCTTGATTTGGAACCATTATTCAGTGGAGAGTCTTTCATGAAGTTGAATAAATCCCATAGGAGTTATGATGAAGAAGTTATTCTACTTTCTAATCAGGATATCCATGTTTAGCCTGTTTGGACATATGGAAAGTTCTTAAAGCTTCTAATCGATCCAGGATGAATCACTATGTAAGAAGTTTTATTTGGAACCATTATTCAGTGGAGAGTCTTTCATGAAGTTGAATAAATCTCATAGAAGTTATGTTGAAGAAGTTATTCCACTTTCTAATCAGGATATCCATGTTTAGCCTGTTTGGACATATGGCAAGTTCTTCAAGCTTCTAATCGAACCAGGATGAATCACTATGTAAGAAGCTTGATTTGGAACCATTAATCAGTAGAGAGTCTTTCATGAAGTTGAATAAATCTCATAAGAGTTATGTTGAAGAAGTTATTCTTGTTTCTAATCATGATATCCATGTTTAGCCTGTTTGGGCATATGGCAAGTTCTTCAAGCTTCTAATCGATCCAGGATGAATCACTTTGTAAGAAGTTTGATTTGGAACCATTATTCAGTGGAGTGTCTTTCATGAAGTTGAACAAATCTCATAGGAGTTATGTTGAAGAAGTTATTCCACTTTCTAATCAGGATATCCATGTTTGGCATGTTTGGACATATGGCAAGTTCTTCAAGCTTCTAATCAAACCAGGGTGAATCACTATGTAAGACGCTTGATTTGAAACCATTAATCAGTGGAGAGTCTTTCATGAAGTTAATAAAACTCATAGGAGTTATGTTGAAGAAGTTATTCCACTTTCTAATCAGGATATCCATGTTTAGCTTGTTTGGACAGATGGCAAATTCTTCAAGCTTCTAATCAAACGAGGATAAATCACTATGTAAGAAGCTTTATTTGCAACCATTAATCGGTGGAGAGTCTTTCATGAAGTTGATTAAATCTCATAGGAGTTATGTTGAAGAAGTTATTCGACTTTCTAATCAGGATATCCATGTTTAGCATGTTTGGACATATGGCAACTTCTTCAAGCTTCTAATCAAACCAGGATGAATAACTATGTAAGAAGTTTTATTTGTAACCATTAATCAGTGGAGAGTCTTTCATGAAGTTGAATAAATCTCATTGGAGTTATGTTGA
The DNA here is from genome assembly GCA_012274485.2 of Sinapis alba. Classification (NCBI taxonomy): domain Eukaryota; kingdom Viridiplantae; phylum Streptophyta; class Magnoliopsida; order Brassicales; family Brassicaceae; genus Sinapis; species Sinapis alba. The sequence continues at coordinate 79,018 of MU106724.1, forward strand.
AGAAGTTATTCCACTTTCTAATCAGGATATCCATGTTTAGCCTGTTTGGACATATGGCAAGTTCTTCAAGCTTCTAATCGAACCAGGATGAATCACTATGTAAGAAACTTGATTTGGAACCATTAATCAGTGGAGAGTCTTTCATGAAGTTGAATAAATCTCATAGGAGTTATGTTGAAGAAGTTATTTTATTTCTCATCATGATATCCATGTTTAGCCTGTTTGGACATATGGCAAGTTCTTCAAGCTTCTAATCGAACCAGGATGAATCAATATGTAAGAAACTTGATTTGGAACCATTAATCAGTGGAGAGTCTTTCATGAAGTTGAATAAACCTGATAGGAGTTATGTTGAAGAAGTTATTCCACTTTCTAATCAAGATATCAGAGTTTAGTCTGTTTAGACATATGGCAAGTTCTTCAAGTTTCTAATCGAACCAGGATGAATTACTATGTAAGAAGCTTGATTTGGAACCATTATTCAGTGGAGAGTCTTCCATGAAGTTGAATAAATCTCATAGGAGTTATGTTGAAGAAGTTATTTCACTTTCTAATCAGGATATCCATGTCTAGCCTGTTTGGACATATGGAAAGTTCTTCAAGCTTCTAATAGATCCAGGATGAATCACTATGTAAGAAGCTTGATTTGGAACCATTATTCAGTGGAGAGTCTTTCATGAAGTTGAATAAATCTCATAGGAGTTATGTTGAAAAAGTTATTCCACTTTCTAATTAGGATATCCATATTTAGCCTATTACGACATATGGAAAGTTCTTCAAGCTTCTAATCGATCCAGGATGAATCACTATATTAGAAGCTTGATTTGGAACCATTATTCAGTGGAGAGTCTTTCATGAACTTGAATAAATCTCATAGGAGGTATGTTGAAGAAGTTATTCTACTTTCTAATTAGGATTTCCATGTTTAGCATGTTTGGACATATGGCAAGTTCTTCAAGCTTCTAATCAAACCAGGATAATCATTATGTAAGAAACTTGATTTGGAACCATTAATCAGTAGAGAGTCTTTCATAAAGTTGAATAAATCTCATAAGAGTTATGTTGAAGAAGTTATTCTTGTTTCTAATCATGATATCCATGTTTAGCCTGTTTGGGCATATGGCGAGTTCTTCAAGCTTCTAATCGATCGAGGATGAATCACTTTGTAAGAAGCTTGATTTGGAACCATTATTCAGTGGAGTGTCTTTCATGAAGTTGAATAAATCTCATAGGAGTTATGTTGTAGAAGTTATTCCACTTTCACATCATGATATCCATGTTTAGCCTGTTTGGACATATGGCAAGTTCTTCAAGCTTCTAATCGAACCAGGATGAATCACTATGTAAGAAGCTTGATTTGGAACCATTAATCAGTGGAGAGTCTTTCATGAAGTTGAATAAATCTGATAGGAGTTATGTTGAAGAAGTTATTCCACTTTCTAATCAAGATATCAGAGTTTAGCCTGTTTGGACATATGGCAAGTTCTTCAAGTTAGTAATCGAACCAGGATGAATCACTATGTAAGAAGCTTGATTTGAAACCATTAATAAGTGGAGATTCTTTCATGAAGTTGAATAAATCTCATAGGAGTTATGTTGAAGAAGTTATTCCACTTTCTAATCAGGATATCCATGTTTAGCATGTTTGGACATATGGCAAGTTCTTCAAGCTTCTAATTGAACCAAGACAATCACTATGTAAGAAGCTTGATTTGGAACTATTATTCAGTGGAGAGTCTTCCATGAAGTTGCATAAATCTCATAGGAGTTATGTTGAAGAAGTTATTTTACTTTCTAATCAAGATATCCATGTTTAGCCTGTTTGGACATAAGGAAAGTTCTTCAAGCTTCTAATCGATCCAGGATGAATCACTATGTAAGAAGCTTGATTTGGAACCATTATTCAGTGGAAAGTCTTTCATGAAGTTGAATAAATCTCATAGGAGTTATGTTGAAGAAGTTATTCCACTTTCTAATTAGGATATCCATGTTTAGCATGTTTGGACATATGCAAAGTTCTTCAAGCTTCTAATCGATCCAGGATGAATCACTATGTAAGAAGCTTTATTTGAAACCATTAATCGGTGGAGAGTCTTTCATGAAGTTGATTAAATCTCATAGGAGTTATTTTGAAGAAGTTATTCGACTTTCTAATCAGGATATCCATGTTTAGCCTGTTTGGACATATGGCAAGTTCTTCAAGCTTCTAATCAAACCAGGATGAATCACTATGTAAGAAGTTTTATTTGTAACCATTAATCAGTGGAGAGTCTTTCATGAAGTTGAATAAATATCATAGGAGTTATGTTGAAGAAGTTATTCCACTTTCTAATCAGGATATCCATGTTTAGCCTGTTTGGACATATGGCAAGTTCTTCAAGTTTCTAATCGAACCAGGATGAATCACTTTGTAAGAAGCTTGATTTGAAACCATTAATAAGTGGAGAGTCTTTCATGAAGTTGAATAAATCTCATAGGAGTTATGTTGAAGAAGTTATTCCACTTTCTAATCAGGATATCCATGTTTAGCATGTTTGGACATATGGCAAGTTCTTCAAGCTTCTAATTGAACCAGGACAATCACTATGTAAGAAGCTTGATTTGGAACCATTATTCAGTGGAGAGTCTTCCATGAAGTTAAATAAATCTGATAGGAGTTATGTTGAAGAAGTTATTCCACTTTCTAATCAAGATATCAGAGTTTAGTCTGTTTGGACATATGGCAAGTTCTTCAAGTTTGTAATCGAACCAGGATGAATTACTATGTAAGAAGCTTGATTTGAAACCATTAATAAGTGGAGAGTCTTTCATGAAGTTGAATAAATCTCATAGGAGTTATGTTGAAGAAGTTATTCCACTTTCTAATCAGGATATCCATGTTTAGCATGTTTGGACATATGGCAAGTTCTTCAAGCTTCTAATTGAACCAGGACAATCACTATGTAAGAAGCTTGATTTGGAACCATTATTTAGTGGAGAGTCTTCCATGAAGTTGAATAAATCTCATAGGAGTTATGTTGAAGAAGTTATTTCACTTTCTAATCAGGATATTCATGTTTAGCATGTTTGGACATATGGAAAGTTCTTCAAGCTTCTAATCGATCCAGGATGTATCACTATGTAAGAAGCATGATTTGGAACCATTATTCAGTGGAGTGTCTTTCATGAAGTTGAATAAATCTCATAGGAGTTATGTTGAAGAAGTTATTCCACTTTCTAATCAGGATATCCATGTTTAGCCTGTTTGGACATATGGAAAGTTCTTCAAGCTTCTAATCAAACCAGGATGAATCACTATGTAAGAAGCTTGATTTGAAACCATTAATCAGTGGAGAGTCTTTCATGAAGTGGAATAAATCTCATAGGAGTTATGTTGAAGAAGTTATTCCACTTTCTAATCAAGATATCCATGTTTAGCTTGTTTGGACATATGGCAAGTTCTTCAAGCTTCTAATCGAACAAGGATGAATCACTATGTAAGAAACTTGATTTGGAACCATTAATCAGTGGAGAGTCTTTCATGAAGTTGAATAAATCTCATAGGAGTTATGTTGAAGAAGTTATTCCACTTTCACATCATGATATCCATGTTTAACCTTTTTGGACATATGGCAAGTTCTTCAAGCTTCTAATCGAACCATGATGAATCACTATGTAAGAAGCTTGATTTGGAACCATTAATCAGTGGAGAGTCTTTCATGAAGTTGAATAAATCTGATAGGAGTTATGTTTAAGAAGTTATTCCACTTTCTAATCAAGATATCAGAGTTTAGCATGTTTGGACATATGGCAAGTTCTTCAAGTTTCTAATCGAACCTGGATGAATCACTATGTAAGAAGCTTGATTTGAAACCATTAATAAGTGGAGAGTCTTTCATGAAGTTGAATAAATCTCATAGGAGTTATGTTGAAGAAGTTATTCCACTTTCTAATCAGGATATCCATGTTTAGCCTGTTTGGACATATGGAAAGTTCTTCAAGCTTCTAATTGAACCAGGACAATCACTATGTAAGAAGCTTGATTTGGAACCATTATTCAGTGGAGAGTCTTCCATGAAGTTGAATAAATCTCATAGGAGTTATGTTGAAGAAGTTATTTCACTTTCTAATCAAGATATCCATGTTTAGCCTCTTTGGACATAAGGAAAGTTCTTCAAGCTTCTAATCGATCCATGATGAATCACTATGTAAGAAGCTTGATTTGGAACCATTATTCAGTGGAGAGTCTTTCATGAAGTTGAATAAATCTCATAGGAGTTATGTTGAAGAAGTTATTCCACTTTCTAATTTGGATATCCATGTTTAGCCTGTTTGGACATATGCAAAGTTCTTCAAGCTTCTAATTGATCAAGGATGAATCACTATGTAAGAAGCTTTATTTGAAACCATTAATCGGTGGAGAGTCTTTCATGAAGTTGATTAAATCTCATGGGAGTTATTTTTAAGAAGTTATTCGACTTTCTAATCAGGATATCCATGTTTAGCCTGTTTAGACATATGGCAAGTTCTTCAAGCTTCTAATCAAACCAGGATGAATCACTATGTAAGAAGTTTTATTTGTAACCATTAATCAGTGGAGAGTCTTTCATGAAGTTGAATAAATCTCATAGGAGTTATGTTGAAGAAGTTATTCCACTTTCTAATTAGGATATCCATGTTTAGCCTGTTTGGACATTTGCAAAGTTCTTCAATCTTCTAATCGATCCAGGATGAATCACTATGTAAGAAGCTTTATTTGAAACCATTAATCGGTGGAGAGTCTTTCATGAAGTTGATTAAATCTCATAGGAGTTATTTCTAAGAAGTAATTCGACTTTCTAATCAGGATATCCATGTTTAGCCTATTTGGACATATGGCAAGTTTTTCAAGCTTCTAATCGAACCAGGATGAATTACTATGTAAGAAGCTTGATTTGGAACCATTAATCAGTGGAGAGTCTTTCATGAAGTTGAATAAATCTGATAGGAGTTATGTTGAAGAAGTTATTCCACTTTCTAATTAGGATATCCATGTTTAGCCTGTTTGGACATATGGCAAGTTCTTCAAGTTTCTAATCGAACCAGGATGAATAACAATGTAAGAAGCTTAATTTCGAACCATTAATCAGTGGAGAGTCTTTCGTGAAGTTGAATAAATCTCATAGGAGTTATGTTGAAGAAGTTATTCCACTTTCTAATAAGGATATCCATGTTAGGCCTGTTAGGACATATGGCAAGTTCTTCAAGTTTCTAATCGAACCAAGATGAATCACTATGTAAGAAGCTTGATTTGGAACCATTAATCAGTGGAGAGTCTTTCATGAAGTTGAATAAATCTCATAGGAGTTATGTGGAAGAAGTTATTCCACTTTCTAATCATGATATCCATGTTTAGCCTGTTTGGACATATGGCAAGTTCTCGAAGCTTCTAATCAAACCAGGATGAATCACTATGTAAAAGGCTTGATTTGGAACCATTATTCAGTGGAGAGTCTTTCATGAAGTTGAATAAATCTCATAGGAGTTATGTTGAAGAAGTTATTCCACTTTCTAATCAGGATATCCATGTTTAGCCGGTTTGGACATATGGCAAGTTCTTCAAGCTTCTAATCAAACCAGGATGAATTACTATGTAAGAGGCTTGATTTGGAACCATTATTCAGTGGAGAGTCTTTCATGCAGTTGAATAAATCCCATAGGAGTTATGTTGAAGAAGTTATTCCACTTTCTAATAAGGATATCCATGTTTAGCCTGTTTGGTCATATGGCAAGTTCTTCAAGTTTCTAATCGAACCAGGATGAATCACTATTTAAGAAGCTTGATTTGGAACCATTAAACAGTGGAGAGTCTTTCATGAAGTTGAATAAATCTTATAGGAGTTATGTTGAAGAAGTTATTCCACTTTCTAATCAGGATATCCATGTTTAGCCTGTTTGGACATATGGCAAGTTCTCAAACCTTCTAATCAAACCAGGATGAATCACTATGTAAGAGGCTTGATTTGGAACCATTATTCAGTGGAGAGTCTTTCATGAAGTTGAATAAATCTCATAGGAGTTATGTTGAAGAAGTTATTTCACTTTCTAATCAGGATATTTATGTTTAGCCTGTTTGGACATATGGAAAGTTCTTCAAGCTTCTAATCGATCCAGGATGAATCACTATGCAAGAAGTTTTATTTGGAACCATTATTCAGTGGAGAGTCTTTCATGAAGTTGAATAAATCTCATAGAAGTTATGTTGAAGAAGTTATTCCACTTTCTAATCAGGATATCCATGTTTAGCCTGTTTGGACATATGGCAAGTTCTTCAAGCTTCTAATCGAACCAGGATGAATCACTATGTAAAAAGCTTGATTTGGAACCATTAATCAGTAGAGAGTCTTTCATGAAGTTGAATAAATCTCATAAGAGTTATGTTGAAGAAGTTATTCTTGTTTCTAATCATGATATCCATGTTTAGCCTGTTTGGGCATATGGCAAGTTCTTCAAGCTTGTAATCGATCCAGGATGAATCACTTTGTAAGAAGCTTGATTTGGAACCATTATTCAGTGGAGTATCTTTCATGAAGTTCAACAAATCTCATAGGAGTTATGTTGAAGAAGTTATTCCACTTTCTAATCAGGATATCCATGTTTGGCATGTTTGGACATATGGCAAGTTCTTCAAGCTTCTAATCAAACCAGGATGAATCACTATGTAAGAAGCTTGATTTGAAACCATTAATCAGTGGAGAGTCTTTCATGAAGTTAATAAAACTCATAGGAGTTATGTTGAAGAAGTTATTTCACTTTCTAATCAGGATATCCATGTTTAGCTTGTTTGGACAGATGGCAAGTTCTTCAAGCTTCTAATCAAACCAATTTAAATCACTATGTAAGAAGCTTTATTTGCAACCATTAATCGGTGGAGAGTCTTTCATGAAGTTGATTAAATCTCATAGGAGTTATGTTGAAGAAGTTATTCGACTTTCTAAACAGGATATCCATGTTTAGCCTGTTTGGACATATGGCAACTTCTTCAAGCTTCTAATCAAACCAGGATGAATAACTATGTAAGAAGTTTTATTTGTAACCATTAATCAGTGGAGAGTCTTTCATGAAGTTGAATAAATCTCATTGGAGTTATGTTGAAGAAGTTATTCCACTTTCTAATCAGGATATCCATGTTTAGCCTGTTTGGACAT
>MU106725.1:0-15668 GCA_012274485.2 Sinapis alba
GTTACTTGCAGAACAAGAATGTGCAATGTTGTTGCTCACAGTAGATGGGGAGCCAGAGAACTACCTTGAGGCTGAGCACATACGAGAATGGGTTGAAGCAATGGTGGCCGAGATGGAGTCTATCACAAGAAACAAGACGTGGGAGCTTGTGGATAGACCAGTTGGAGCGAAACCAATAGGGTTAAAGTGGATCTACAAGTTAAAGAGAAAGGCGGATGGTACAGTGAACAAGTATAAGGCGAGACTTATGGCAAAAGGTTATGTACAAAGACAAGGAATAGATTTCGATGAAGTGTTTGCACCCGTGGCACGTCTCGAAACTATTAGGCTCTTGATAGCCCTCGCAGCAACCAATGGTTGGGAGATACATCACATGGACGTGAAGAACGCATTCTTGAATGGAGATCTGAAGGAGTTAGTGTATGTAACTCAACCCGAAGGTTTCGAGAAGAAAGGAGAAGAGGATCGAGTGTATGTGTTACACAAGGCTTTATATGGGTTACGCCAAGCACCAAGAGCTTGGAATATTAAACTCGATCAAGTTCTAAAGGAGATGAGATTTGAGAAGTGCACGAAGGAACCATCAGTGTACCGCAAGACTGAAGGAGGAGACGTCTTGATCATAGCCATCTACGTTGATGATCTATTTGTGACTGGAACTTCTCTTAAAGTGATTAAGCGTTTCAAGGAGGAGATGTCAAAGAAGTTCGAGATGTCAGATCTAGGAAAGCTAACGTATTACCTTGGCATTGAGGTGATTCAAGGAGCAGACGGAATCAGAATAAAACAAGAAAGGTATGCTCAAGGAATCATGTGTGACACAAAGATGGAGACGTGTAACGCAACTCAAGTTCTAATGGAGCCGAACTTGAAAATCTCAAAAGCTGAAGATGAACCAGGGATAGAAGCTACGGAGTTCAGAAGAACCATAGGATGTTTGAGGTATCTGCTTCACACACGACCCGACTTGTGTTACGCAGTGGGTGTTCTAAGCAGATACATGCACAATCCGAGAGACTCTCATGGACAAGCCATCAAGCACATACTGCGGTATGNGCAGAAGCAGCAGACGGTCGCATTGTCATCATGCGAAGCAGAGTTCATGGCGGCAACGGAAGCAGCGAAGCAAGCTATATGGATAAAGGACTTGTTGAGTGAGATACTAAGTGAAGAAGGCAAGAAGGTCATACTTAGGATCGACAACAAATCAGCCATTGCTCTAACAAAGAATCCAGTTTTCCATGGAAGGAGTAAGCATGTACTCAAGAAGTATCACTTCATTCGTGAGTGTGTGGAGAATGGACAAATCGAAGTGGAGCATGTGCCGGGTGTAGAGCAGAAGGCCGACATCCTTACCAAGCCATTAGCAAGGATTAAGTTCAAGCAAATGAGGAGCTTAATTGGAGTTCAAGAAATTGATCTCCCTAATTCAAGTTGGAATTAAGGGGGTGAATGTTGGATAATTCCAAGCTTGTGGAAACTTAACATATTATTAGATGTTTGATATGTTAAGAGATAAACATGAAAAGGAAATCTAGAATAGGAAAATGAAGTTTTCTATTAGATTAAGTTTATGTTTTCCATATTCCACATGTTAAAGGGAATTGTCTTTCATATAAATATAGGTCTAATGGAGAGGTGTTCCATAAGATCTAAGAGAGAGATCATAAGATCTAAGAGAAACATTGAGAGCTTTAGTTTTGAGTAGTTTCGAAAGCTAATAAGAAAAGTTGTTCTTATTAATTCTTTGTTTCTAGAGATTTGAATTGGTATCAGAGCTTAAGTTGAAGTTCTGAACTTTGATAAGGATCTTATTAATTTAAGTATTGATGTGGAATAATATTATTAGTTTTAAAACAATCTATCTGGATAGCTTTAGATACATTTAATCTTAAGTTTTGATATTATAAGATCTTAAATTTTGATTATCTAATAAAGTAAAAAGAAAAAAAAATAATAAACAGAGAGCGAGCAGCTTAAGAAAACACAAGACTCAATCTCAAGCTCTGACAGAAGTGGTTCTCGATCGGGGGTGCTTCCTCTGAACAATACGACCAACTCTAAAGCTACCGATGAGCTCTCCCTCTCTAAGTCTCTTTTACTTTACGTAATAATCTATAAGAAGTTATCTTTTGTATCAAATATAAATTCGATATTCTTACAATAACACATGACACTGGTTAGGATAACAACAAAAATAAAATAAAAAAACTAAGCAATCTTGAGATTTTTTTGGCTTCAACGCATCCTCAATAGAGAAGTTTCGACATTGCGGATCATTGTTGGATAAGGGAACGGCTCAGATTCCATGAAAAAGTTGACGTGGTCTTCAACCCTGGCGAGGTATCGACCGGGACGTGGCCTTGAAACTTTCTTCACCTGAACAGATCTCTTGGGAGGTTCTTGTAGTTGATTCTCGTCTTTGTTGACGTTATCACTCGTGCAATCAGTATGAGTAAACCGTATACGTGCCTCACAAGACAACAAAGAGAACGTCATGATCAAGAGGAATGCGATGATGAATCTGATGGTTTTAGAAACCTTTGCCATCTTTGACGAATTGAAAGAGACAAAAGAGATTGGTTAGGGTTTAGTTTTTTTTTTTTTTTTTTGTGTGTGTTTTGGTGTGAGACGAAAACTTTAGAAAATCAATTTGTGTGCGTTTGTTATATAAAGAGCTTAGGTTTGTAGAATATTGAGATCATTGTTTCGTAATTTGAGTGAAAACCGACCTTATCTCTTTTTTTTTTTTGTTATTAAGTGAAAGCCGACTTTATTTACAGTTTTTTCTTTCCTTTTTTTTCTCCTTTCTTTAATCAATAATGCTCCAACATAAAATCCAAATCAAAACCTGAGCCAAGATCGCATCACTGTTTCAAATTTCTTGTTTACTGAATTTACCTGTACAGAAAGTTAACTAACCTAATCCTCTATGACAAAACGTTGTCAGTCTAAATTGGATCCTTATCAATGATGTATTTCAGCTTTTTAAATCCCCAAATCTTTAGATTCAACCAAATAGTGGTCGACTCGTGGTAAAAGACATAACATAAACCCATTGGTACTAAATCGATTTCCGCTAGGAACACAATTATTGATACTTGGTCAGTTTAGAGTTTAGTTCATCCAATTTGTATGATAATTCAGTAGCATATCATACAAATTGCTATTGACTACCTTTGACTACCTTTGACTACCTTATAATTTGACTACCTTTGGTATTAGTCGGAATATATTCTAAACTCAAGTTAAGCAATGTGATAACCAATCCAATATTAGATATCAACTCTTTCATATCGATAGTTGGAAATGATCTTAAATAATACATAAGATAGATGAGTTAACAAATATATTATCAATTAGTTTTATGTTAGAACCCATCTAACTTAATATAGTACCAAAGTCTGATCCGTACAGTCCAAAATGATCCACATTGATCTGGCACTAAGTTGGTCCATCGATTCTTGCATAACATTTTGAGATTGACGCTCAAAAAACCATCATCTTAAATGGGTATATTAGTAGGGCTGGACATATTATTTGTTAAATTTGATTCAATTCGTTATTCGTTTCGATTCGATCCGAAAAATCTAGATATTCGTAAGTCTTCGAAACAAAGCAAATACTAAAAATCAGCATCCGTTAAAAATGAAACAAATCACAAATACTAAAAACGATATATCCGATCCGCTCCGACTTTTATACTTATAGATGTATATATATAGTTAAATATAGAGTTTTAAATGTATAATCTTATATAATTATTATTTTAACATATAATTTTATAAATTTTATTTATAAAATTGCTTATAAAACTATTAAATTAAGAAAAGAAAATCTTTATAGAAAACTATAATTTTTCTAAAAACATTTTTATAAAAAAAAAATTATACAACAAATAGTTTCATTAATTTTTACTTTATCTTTTATATTATGTAAATATTATTTTTTAAAAATAAATTTGTATAATGTTTTTTAGATTTATTTGTATTGAACAAAGTGGATAAGGTATCCGTGAATATTCATAAAATTTATGGATATTCGAAAAACTGGATGTCCATATTTTTTCAAAACAAATAGAAAAATCAGATATTCGTGAAGTACAAAGCAAATCACAAATACTACAAAATATGGTATTATCTGATCCGTATCTACCTTTAGGTATTAGAGACTAAGTCTCTCACATCGATAGTTGAAATTAATCCTAAACTAGATCAATTCAGTTATCACCAATTAAGTCCATTTAATTTTAAAAGTTTATTAAAGTTTACATCAGAAAGGTGGATTACTGATATAGTGGCGGTATGTTGGCGTTTTACGGGTACAAGGTGGTGAGCAACAGAGAAAAGGGACCAAAGAAGAAGGTGGAGAAGAAGATGAATCAAGCCAAAGGTTTGTAAGAAGACAAAGGTTACAGATATTGTAACATGAGCAAAGGGTAGAATTGTCGATGGACTAAATGTTATTAAAAATCATATATATCTCTTTATATAAATAAATAAGAAAAACATTGAACTCTATATCCCGTCCGTGCTAAGAAGGGGTTATATTATTATTCTACAAGGAAAATAAAAACAAAGTGGGGAGACTAGAAAGAGTAAGTAGAAAGAAAGCTACTGTAGGCAATGACATCAGACCATCCAGGGAACAAACTTTTCAAATGTCTAGTTTCTTCGTCAAGACGTTGATCAAGAACAGCTAAGTCTACTCTCAATTCTTCTTCGCTATTAGCCTGCCATAGTCAACTTGGATTCAGTCCGGTCCAAAAACATACAAAAAAAAGAAGCTTGGTGTTACCTCTAACCAGAAGATCCACTTCTCACTACTGTTGCCACTCAGTCTCAATATGTAAGACGGAGGACCAACCGATGGGAGTTCAGGAGCTGCAACGACAAGGCCATTTCGGTTTTTACTGTTTTTTAGTAAATGGATTGGAAAGAGAAAGAAAAAGGGAAGAGGTCTTTGTGTCTGACCTGGAGGTTTGCCATCTGCAAAAGACCATCCTGATAGTGGCCCCGTTACGTTCAGAACCGAGACCCAGATCTCTACCAATGAGCTGCACATGTAATACGGCTATAGTTAATAGCAAAACAAGATCCAACAAAAGTTTCTTTTTTGAGTCTTTTTATGCATTTTAATCCAACTAACCCCAAAGAGAGTTCCAGATGAACCCTACGAGTTCCATTTTCAAATGTTGTTGGCGGTTTATGAGTTTTTAAGTGCGGTAATTGGTTATATCGTTCCAAAATCTTGTTGGCTTTGGCAGGGAACCTCCCATTTGTTGTTACCACACAGGAAATAGGGAAAAGTGCCTGCAGATACCAAAACTCTTTACTTCAAACTGAAAAAACGCTTACTATCTTGTCTACAGAATGTAAGGAGGAGCTGAGTCTAACTAACGTACCAACCAAGCTTCTTGAGGAGACACTTCAGCGTTTCCCAATGAAAATGAAGGGCCAGCATGAAGTTTCTCTGCGACGTCCGGAGCATGCTTAAAAACGAACTCCATCGAATTTGAATCAATGACAGCTAAATCGTAACTTGAGCCTGTGATTTCATTTCCACCTGTAAAGGCACATTTAAAACATTTACTTCAATTCAGTAAAAAGAAGGTTACTTCGCAAACGAAAAAAGGATAACAGTTCCATATTGGGTGAGCAAAGGCTACCCGCAGAGAAGAATGTGTGTTGCAATATAACTCTCTTCGGTGCATCTTTGCTGTAAGGAAAGAGCTGTGATGATACCGCCAACATAACCACGGTGAAGTGCAGCAAGAATTTCAAGATCGAAGCTTTGGCTAGCCAACGACTACAGATTGGTATTATTGGGCCCACACACAAGCCAGTGACGATTCCAATGACTGCAGCTACTGCTACATCTGCAAGATAAAAACCTGCAAAGCGAGATCGTGTACAGAAATTATCTTAGCAATGACTTGCAATTGCAACATGCCTTCTCAAATGCCGTGAATAGATTAGCTGAAACCAGAGATCCTTCGGAAGGAATCGAGTTCAGTAAAACTAACCATAAGGTGGTGGAACTGCTCCCATCATTCCTGTCTTCTCAATCAGAAGTAGTGCAAGAATACCACTAAAATAGACAGAATACAGAAGGCACGGAACAAGGGCTATCACATAAAACATGGGAGACCTGGATAAGATGGAACTTTGATCACACAACAGTTTAAAAGAAAGATATGGCTAAAGATTTTTTGTCCTATGCCCCAGAAAATTTTCAAGTGAAATACATTTAGGTAAACAATACTCATGGTTCAGTGAAAGACTAGAAGTCTTACTTGACTGAATCATGGCCATAGGACTTGACAGATAAACAGAAAGCAATCCACCCCAGTAGCATAGAAATGCAGATTACAAATGTCAAGAATCCTCCATTTAATCCAGCGAAGAAATATGCCTGAAAACGTTTATCCAGTTAGTCATGGATCAGCGTAGCAAATAACATAGTTTTGAGGCAAGGTGTAAACTAAACTGATCAAACAAAAGTGCATACCGAAGTTACAAAAGCGTAGAGCCCAAATGCTCCCCAAAACCTCGCTTCATCAGATGTTTCCTACAATAGATACAAAAATCATTTTCTAGTAATAGACAGGGATGCGAATGAGCCAAGAGGAAGAATAAGGACTTTACAACTTTCATAATCTTCTTAGATGAAACACCTTGGCAATGTGAGACACGATCAGAGATCGTTCTTGGAAGTAAAAGACCAAAAAATGAGCAGGGGATGAACATCAGGAAAGCTAAGTATAAATGAGCAAACCTGCATTTCAACAACAAGTATAGTAAGTTTTCCCTACCAATAAAATCTCAACAGTTTGACCACCTTTGTTTAGCATTAAACAAAATGTGGAACAACGTAACAAAGTATATGAAACCAACCAGCTCATGGGATAAGCAAAGAACAATCTGATGACTGAAAAGAGAACTGGGAATATGACACCAAGTAAAATCCCAGCGGTATGGTGTATAACTCCTATCAGGCAACGATTAAAAATGTTTAATCTCCAAAACATCTCGCAAGGAGGAAATAGTACATGATCACAAAACAGATTAAGAAAATAAACGACTGCAAATTTTTTACCTTTCAAAAAGGCCCAGAAGATTGATAACAAAGGGTGTATCCCAGGGTCCCGAATATACAAGAAGAAAGGAGCAGAAAAGAACAACGCAGCTGGAATGTTGTGAAGTACTATAGCAACTCTTCTTGGATAATACACCTGATAGATTTCATGATTTCAGCTTGCCAAGAGACTGTAAACAAGCTACGAAAAAATGATGAACAGAGTCAAAAGCACCTACCATGAACAGTGTTAAGTAATCAAAGAAAACAGCTCTTTCAACCATGTCCTTGTTAGCATCCATGTCAAGAGACTTTCTTTCACTAGCTACCTTCAGCTTAGAGGAACTCGTGAAGGCTTTAAGTACATTGATCAAGTTTTCTCCACGTGCTTGCATGCTTCCAGGTCTGGTTCAAAGATAGTCTGTGAAACGAGGGGTACTAAATAATAAACAATAGTAAGGAAAAATACAACCATAATTATATATACCAAAATGATGCATACAATATTCTGTCAACTGTATCAAAGGAAGTATGGTAGTAGTAACCGCCTCGAAGAAAGATAATGTCTAGCCCGGGAATGTCACCATAATCTTCTGCAAACATTCTGTAATCGGTGTCTCCGGGAATTACAGGGAAAACATCCTGGGGAATTTCACAGAACAACTTACAGTCAGTAATACAGATGAACAAGAAACAAAATGGTCGGATACAGTATATCGGATGTGTTTGAGCTTCCATGTCAATCATAGATCGAAAGAGCGGGAGAGAGAGAGAGAGAGAGACCTGTGCAGAACTCTGCGCCATTGGATACACTGCTGCTTGAGAGTAGATATTGGAAGGCCACGATCCAGGTCCTGATTGGCAGACCAGATCTGTCAACCATCAACATCAAGTCAAATGGACGAGCAATTAGCACAATAAATACATAAAAATAACTACTCCCTGACAAGAAAAGACTTGATACTGTCACAAATAAGCCTGATACACATTTTTTCCTACTGTCGTAAAGGATAACGAATGTGTATGCATGAATTTCTAGAGACAGGATGTTGCACGAAATTTTTTTCTACATTTCTAAGACAGTGGTCTAGACACATGTTTAAAGATAAGCTTTTTTGTTTCAGTCATCAGAAAAGATAAAGAGAAGATCAAACTTAAGAACATCATTTTCATGTAGAGGGATAGATTAGCAGGGAAAGGAACTTTTTTATCCATTAATACTTTCGCAGACGTGTCGTAGGGAATACTCATAAAACATAGCTCAGATCTTACCAAAACCCCCTGTCCCAGAAGCTTCCACGTTTACAAAAGCTCCAATGGTGTCTTTCAACTTATGCTGCGTCATGAAGCCGTGCGAGCCCTAAGCACACGACAAAAAGCCACACCACCATGTAAAGTATTAGCTTATTTTCATCACCTTGACTATACTATAAACCTCATCCTATTTACCAAATCAAACAACAATCCATGTGATATAGTGCAAAGCACCATAAATGTGTTACCAGCATAAAAAGCTCTTCAGCACCGTTGAAGAGAAAAATTATAGGTTGAGGCGGGGCCCAACCCGAATCCACTACCAGTCTAGCTACTTCAAGTAGTGATGCTGCAAATAGAAAAACACACACAACCATGATATAGTGGCTTAGAAGGAAAAATCTAAAGAGATGTACCAAACACACCTACACATGACCCACAATCACCAGCTCCAGGGGAGTTGACAGGACTGTCATAATGTGCATTCATCAATACAGATGCATCAGTGTCAAGAGAATGCATGGACGAAATACTGCAAAGAAAAGAAAATTGGTCAAATGCTTAGCATTAATAAGTAGGGACACAACCATTCAATGTTGCAGTCGACTGATGACTGAATAAAATAACACAAACAAGGAAGGCCTAAAGTCTCCTGGACAATAAATACAAACCAGAAAGTCTAACACAATTGACCTTGATTTCCTTAACATTCTCAGCCAGACTAAAGGGTAACTGCAATTTTGGCTAGAACAAAATACTTTTTTTTTTTATCAAAAAACAAAATACTTTTTAAATTTCAATAGTAAAGAAGAAAACTTTGGGGGTGGGTTAAGAAAAGAATACCGCATAAGTATATTAGTATGGTTTCTGTAACCCAGTGAAATGCTGTGGCCAAGAAACATCATGCTAAAGGAGCCATCCACCTGCGTCTCCTCCACCTCAACTCTACACAACAAGCATTCATTTTTTCAGCTCAGATCAATAAAAAGAAACATTCTTTTTGATATGCTGAAACCAATTAATATATATATTTATTGAATGCATGTGAAGTGACAAATCTCAGCATTCATTAAACAACTCGTGACACCACTTTTTTCTCTGATTCAGTTTAAAAAAGCGAACCTTAGATTAGGGCCAGCTCTCTCCTTCACCATCTCTAACTGAGATTTTATGTATGTTGCAGCTTCTCTAAGCCCAGGCCGTCCCTCCTACAATACCAATTAAGGATTATCAGAAGAAGAAGAAGAAGAAGAAGAAGAAAAAGGAGATTGCGTGTGAGAGAGAGAGAGAGGAAAACGACGCCGAATCACCTGACGACCGTCGATCTCCTCGGCCAAGACGCGGATGTGTTGGACGGCTCTGGCTTCGGAGAATCGATCTAGAGGCGCGTCAAATGGAAGCGGGGAGATGTGTTTCATATGGAGGACGCAGTAAGCAATCGCCGCCATTAAAGCGTAGAGGAAAGAGATTGAGAAGAGGAACTTGAAACCCGTGGCATCTCCAGAGCTCAGCTTCCAAAACGCCATCACTGTGAATCTCGATAAACGATG
Source organism: Sinapis alba (assembly GCA_012274485.2). Taxonomy (NCBI): domain Eukaryota; kingdom Viridiplantae; phylum Streptophyta; class Magnoliopsida; order Brassicales; family Brassicaceae; genus Sinapis; species Sinapis alba. Next base: position 9,882 of record MU106725.1, read on the forward strand.
GATCAAGTTTCGTATTATGTATGTTCGGTAAACGGAAACGGAAACGGAAACGGAAACGGGAATGTGAAAGGCGTCGCTGCGAGGAAGAATGTGTTTTTCGTGGGTCCAAAAAGTTACTTAAAAAAAGTTTTTAGTCAATTACGTAATTATATACGTTTCTTTTAATCAAATTGAGTAAGGATGTCAGTATTCACGTGTAATTATACAATTAGTAGAGATTCTGATTGGTATTAATTGATTTTAAAGGTTTTTGAAATGGATATCTCTAGACTATTAAAGTAGGTGAGACCATATGGAATTTGCATGTACATCGACACATGTCAACATGAAAGTGAAATTGTTGTGTATTTCTCTGACTTTTGAATACGATCAAATAGCCGATTGTATTAAGCTACTTCTTTCTATTTTAGGGGGTTGCATAATATCATACAAAGTAGTATAGTCCGAAAATTAAGAGACTGGGTTATATGGCCCAACCTGAATTGTCTCAAAGATGGTCAACATAAAAACTAAAAGGGTACTATTGAATTTGGTAATTTAATGGAGTTAGATGGAATTTACATTCAAAGTGAAATCCAATGTTATTCAATTGTAGATTTGACAAAATTGAATTAATATCCAGTATTATTAAATTAAGGATTTGTTAATATCCAGTATTATTAAATTAAGGATTTGTCACATGGGATTTGAAAAGAATTAAAATCACATGTTATTCAATGTCCACAAGATTTTATTAGAATTCAGTTATAATAGATTTTGATGCAATCTTCAGTGAAAAAGAGTAAACAAATCCCATGCTTTTTCTGGTTTTTGAAGTAATTCAAGAATAATTATATCAAATTTGAAAATACATAAATATTTTAATTTCAATTTTTATGGAATAAATATTTAAAATTTAATATTTTAATTTCAATTTTTTCTTTAATTTTAGAAAATAACTATAAATTATTAAAATTTTTACATTGCAAATTTTGCTATCGACGGTTTAAAATTTTTGTTATAAAAAGATACAAATAATCATAAAATCGTATAAGTAAAAAACTTCATTTAATAGATAACTATTTTAAAATATACTATATATATGTTAATATTAATTAAATTTAATTATATATCATATAAAATATATTAAAGTGATTGTTTAGATTTATTTACTATAAAATGATTATAAATAAATAAGAATAATTGTTTTGATTTATGTGTTCACGCTAATTTAATTATATAGTTAATAATTACTAGTTTTTAATTATTTAATATATATTTAATATTTTATTATTTTATAAATGTAAAAGAAAAAAGTAATAGTATGTAAACACAATTTGTATACACAATATTCATCCGTGCATGGTACGGATATTAACTTTAACCTAGTAGTTTACTATTTTTCAACATTAGTTTTTATGCAGCTCTGTTTTCAGTATCTTTTTCCATTCCATATACATGATTTCAAGCTCCCATCATCCAAAAGTTTAAAATACTCCAAATGATTGGGCTGATGTGATCCAAATTTTCCGCATAAAAGTGAAATATCTAAAACCAATATGTTACCTTAGTTTTCATGTGTTTTGCATGCAACAAATTGATCAACAACACCCAATCACAGTTTTTACCAAACCTAGGTTTTGACAAGAATACCTCTACTATCCCTCATATACCTCACAAGATGCATAATCCTCTCAATATAACATCTCTTCTATTTACACTCTCAGTCTTTCGTTAGAAGTCTTCTAAATGCATATTCTCTTCTTCGTTTCATGCATGAGCCAGCTTAGCACTTACTTTTCAAAAGCTATCACAAACTCATGTGATCATATCTAATACTATAATACTATAAAGTTGAGTTTAATCTCTCCTTGGGGCATTTTAGGACACTTATCACACTCTCATTTGTTGAATGATGTTTTTGATTTGGGCTTTTAGACATTGGACCTCTTAAGATGTCTTGAGGCTTAAAAGACTAATAAAAATCGACAAGGAAAAGAGGAGAACTAATCGATGAAAGGGAAACGCGAGCGAGAGAGAGAAATCGAACCGAATTCCATTCAATAATAGATAAAACCCGAATGGGACGTATGAGCATAATACTGAAAATCTAAAAATTCGAATTAACCGAACAAAATTCGACGGACCCCCGAACGCCCATGCTTAATTGATGTATCATGTTCATGCCTTTATCTTGATCATTATGTTTATGTACAATACATAAAACATAGATAGTGTGAGTATGATCTCAAGATATGTATAGACTTTTACAAAGTGAGTTTCACAACATGTCCAGTTCTATGAAATAAAATCTAATATTTTATATTCATGTTTTTTTATAATTTTATTACATTACATTATACTTTCAATTTATTTAGCTTGGAGATGGATTAATAATATCATGAGAAATTAATTAGTACTATAAAATATTAAAATTGGAAAAACTTAGAAAAATGTATTGTTTTTTTAAAGATTTTCTTCAACTATATCAAAGTGAAATAAAAATCATAAGAATAAATAAAAATTATTACGTTTTCTTTTATTTGGTTTATTTAATTATTTAATGTTCACTAAAAATATGTTAGTGGTTCTTTAAACTCAAACCAAAAAACTGTAATCAAATTTAAAATATAATCTTAAATTTCAAAATATATTTATTATTTTAAATAATTTATAAAATTAAAAATATTGAAATATTAAATAATTTTATTGTAGAATCACCCGGGTCAACCCCTAGTTAATATATATATATATATATCCCGCCTTCGAAGATCATATTTAATTTGTCCTCAAACTGAAATAATAGAACCTATACCAAAATACAACCTCAGCAATAGAGCTTATTATCACTGGTTTCTTAAATGGGTTAAGTTACTTTTATTTTGTTAAATGGATTTATCTAGTTTCAATAAACATATTACAAATTATTATGGGTGCACTTGAAAAATTAGTGAAAAATATTAATTTAAAAAATATGTTGGGGGCACATGCACTCATTATAAAGACCCCAGTTTCGCCTTTGGCTTCGCCCCACATATGAAATCTTCACTTCGTTCACTAGACCACAAAATATGAACTATTGAGTTAGTAACATTAATGCTGTTCAATTAATGAGTTGGTTACATTGCCTTCACATGCAAATTCCCTCCCCCACTGATCAGATCCTCTCCATGGATCGTTTAGTTAGGAAACTCATTTCTCTATGATCACTCAAAACAGTCATATATACGGCCAATAATTTCTTAAGGTTTCAAGATACACATCTTACTAGCTGAATCAAAAGTGAGAAACATTATATCCCATCTTGGGTTTGGTGCAAATTTTCATTATTTAGGATTGATTGTTTGTTTAATCAGTAAATTCCATAGTCAATTTCTTTCGCTAATGAGCAAACTGCACTTTCGGTTGCAAATTCGTAAATAAACTAAGGATATAATCTATTTACTAGTTACTATTATCAACCGATTAGTTTGGTCCTTCCTATACTTATTTTTTATAATAAATTTTCTTTAACATGTAAATGTAACAGTAAAAAACGACATGTCTTATTGATAACAAAAAGATGTCATTCTTCTCACAAAATTAAGTTTGTCACATTGGCATTGTTGAATCATATATACAAAAGTAAATGTTAGGGGCTGTTTTTTAGTTTTCATAAAGTTGAGGTACTTTTCCTTATATTTTGAAAACAATACTGAACAAATTTCAAAACCCCTGAGGTGGGGTCCGCTCAGAGCAACTGATTTGGGTAGCGCTTGTGCGTGACTGTTTTAGCCTATAGGACGTTAGATGATATCGGTCTATATTACCCCTACTATGTTCTTAAAATACCAATCTTACCCCTAGATATCCTTCTCCGTACGTACAACTTCCCTATAAACGTCAAAACTCGCTGAGTGACTCCCACACTACCTTTTCCCATTTCAATTTATTTTTCGAAATTTTCTCTTCTCTTTCTATCTCTAAGTTTACTAGCGGAAACGAATCTTCTTCTCTACTCCATACCTCTCAAAAAATGGTGAGTAGAAGACGCCGATCATCGATTTATCTTAACCAGGTGGAGCTTACGCTTCGTTCTAGTTCTCGAATCTGATTTCGTGTTGCTTCTCTTCTTCTTCTCCTTCTCTCAGGTAATGGCTCAGAAGCTCAAGGAAGCTGAGATCACCGAACAGGACTCGCTCCTTCTGGTAAGCAAACTGCCTTCATCGAGATTTCGTTTCTCTTTCTTATTGATTTGTGAAGTTTCTCGTTCCTTACTTGTGGTTTTCGAAGTTACTGATCTCGATCAGTTCGCGTTAATCATCTAGATATGGATTTTTGTTTACGTTCATCATCAAAATGGATTTTGGTCTTCGTTTATCATCTAGAGATGAGATGTGATGGATTTCGCCTCTTGATTTTGTGAAAAATTCTCGGTGCTACCTCGTGATTTTGGCAGGCTATCTGGATTTGGATCACGTATACTGTTTATAGATTGATTTCGTACTTTGAGTACGTTTCAAGTCACTGCGATACATTTTGATGTTTGCTTGATTTGAAAAGAATCGTTAACTGTTTCTTCGATAATGCGCGTTAAACACTGACGTCGTTGTGTTGGTCTTGGTTTTGTTTGTTGAAATAGACTAGGAATCTGCTTCGTATTGCTATCTTCAACATCAGCTACATCAGGGGTCTCTTTCCCGAGAACTACTTCAATGATAAATCGGTTCCTGCTTTAGGTACAAAGCTAATCTGAGATCTCTTTTCGATTTCTATAACTATAGAGAATAGTAACTTGCTGGTGATTTTGAAAACAGATATGAAGATCAAGAAGCTGTTGCCTATAGATCCTGAATCACGCCGGTTGATTGACTGGATGGAGAAAGGTTTTTGTACTCTAATGATTTTAGCATTTTTATCACGCTTCTTTTCAACTGTTTTTGACTGATTGTGTTCTCATCACTTGGATCTAGGTGTCTACGATGCGCTGCAGAAGAAGTATTTGAAGACGCTCATGTTCTGCATATGTGAATCAGTAGAAGGTCCGATGATTGAGGAATACTCATGTAAGTTTTTGTTAGATGATTGATTAGCTTGATTTAAAGTGTGGTTTGCTCTTGGATTATAGGATTGATTGATAGCTCACAACTTTGATGAAGAGTTTGTGTTACTGCAGTTAATTTCAGCTATTCAGATTCTGATAGCCAAGATGTCAGGATGAACATCAGTCGTACAGGAACTAAGAAACATGGAGGAACTTTTAACTCCACTGCTGACATCACCCCAAATCAAATGAGGTTTGCACTGTTAAGATAATTTTGAGGTCTAAATGGTTTTGTCTTCCCTAACATGCTTTGTAATTTTCATGATTTTGCTGAAACCAGGAGTTCAGCTTGCAAAATGGTTCGCACACTAGTCCAGTTGATGAGGACTCTCGATAAAATGCCAGACAAGGTGATAAATATTTTAACTATCCTTCAGAGGTATTCCATTTACATATGTTTCCAAATTTCTAATGACAGAGTTTACTCTTTTTTTGTTTCTGCTCCAGCGCACCATTGTGATGAAGCTTATGTACTACGATGATGTGACGGTATGGTTTTAGCATTCATTAATTCGATAAACATTGGTGATATTATTACGCATTTTGAATGGAGCTTCTTTAGTGTAATGACCCTGCCATATTAACACTATAACAAGCAATCAAGTTTTTATTTTTTGTGTTTACATACAATTTTTTTCTTTCTTTATGAATAATGTCAGTGCTGTTTATTTCATCTCACTTTGGTCCACTCTGCACGATTGAATGCTAAGAAGAAAGACTGACAT
>MU106725.1:15722-92170 GCA_012274485.2 Sinapis alba
TATCTGGATTTGGATCACGTATACTGTTTATAGATTGATTTCGTACTTTGAGTACGTTTCAAGTCACTGCGATACATTTTGATGTTTGCTTGATTTGAAAAGAATCGTTAACTGTTTCTTCGATAATGCGCGTTAAACACTGACGTCGTTGTGTTGGTCTTGGTTTTGTTTGTTGAAATAGACTAGGAATCTGCTTCGTATTGCTATCTTCAACATCAGCTACATCAGGGGTCTCTTTCCCGAGAACTACTTCAATGATAAATCGGTTCCTGCTTTAGGTACAAAGCTAATCTGAGATCTCTTTTCGATTTCTATAACTATAGAGAATAGTAACTTGCTGGTGATTTTGAAAACAGATATGAAGATCAAGAAGCTGTTGCCTATAGATCCTGAATCACGCCGGTTGATTGACTGGATGGAGAAAGGTTTTTGTACTCTAATGATTTTAGCATTTTTATCACGCTTCTTTTCAACTGTTTTTGACTGATTGTGTTCTCATCACTTGGATCTAGGTGTCTACGATGCGCTGCAGAAGAAGTATTTGAAGACGCTCATGTTCTGCATATGTGAATCAGTAGAAGGTCCGATGATTGAGGAATACTCATGTAAGTTTTTGTTAGATGATTGATTAGCTTGATTTAAAGTGTGGTTTGCTCTTGGATTATAGGATTGATTGATAGCTCACAACTTTGATGAAGAGTTTGTGTTACTGCAGTTAATTTCAGCTATTCAGATTCTGATAGCCAAGATGTCAGGATGAACATCAGTCGTACAGGAACTAAGAAACATGGAGGAACTTTTAACTCCACTGCTGACATCACCCCAAATCAAATGAGGTTTGCACTGTTAAGATAATTTTGAGGTCTAAATGGTTTTGTCTTCCCTAACATGCTTTGTAATTTTCATGATTTTGCTGAAACCAGGAGTTCAGCTTGCAAAATGGTTCGCACACTAGTCCAGTTGATGAGGACTCTCGATAAAATGCCAGACAAGGTGATAAATATTTTAACTATCCTTCAGAGGTATTCCATTTACATATGTTTCCAAATTTCTAATGACAGAGTTTACTCTTTTTTTGTTTCTGCTCCAGCGCACCATTGTGATGAAGCTTATGTACTACGATGATGTGACGGTATGGTTTTAGCATTCATTAATTCGATAAACATTGGTGATATTATTACGATCTTAATGCAGTTTGAATGGAGCTTCCTTAGTGTAGCGACCCTGCCATATTAACACTGATAACAAGCAATCAAGTTTTTATTTTTTGTGTTTGCATACAATTTTTTTCTTTCTTTATGAATAATGTCAGTGCTGTTTATTTCATCTCACTTTGGTCCACTCTGCACGATTGAATGCTAAGAAGAAAGACTGACATCTGTTACTTGAATCTTTTTTCAGCCACCAGATTACGAGCCACCTTTCTTCAGAGGCTGTACAGAAGAAGAAGGTCAGCATGTCTGGACAAAGGATCCTCTGAGAATGGAAGTTGGGAATGTTAACAGCAAACATCTCGTCCTAACGCTTAAGGTAAGTAATTAAACAATATGTAACTCGCTAGACATATATCTCGTCTTATGATGCCAACTCACTGTGGATGATCTGTGCAGGTCAAGAGCGTTCTTGATCCTTGTGAGGATGAGAATAATGACATGCAAGATGATGGGAAGAGTACAGGACCTAATTCTGTACATGATGACCAGCCTTCTGATTCAGATAGCGAGGTTGACAAAGTCATTTATATGCTTTTTACTCAGATCTTTACATCCTACGTGGTGTGCCTAAAACGTATTCTGTTTTTTTTTTTTGTTGTTTTCAGATCAGTCAAACAAAAGAAACACAATTCCGTCTGGCGCCAGTAGGTATGATGACTTCCAACAAATCTGAATATGATGTGATAGTCTAGTTAAGTTTTGCACTAACTGAGTAAACCTGATAATCTAACAGAGAAACAAGACGATGATGATGGAGAGGTTGATGAAGGTGAACTATTATCAAAATAATAGTGCAAAAACTTGACTTTACTGAATATGAAAAGCTTCTCCTAATTTCATCTATCTATGGAATGTTTCAAGATGACACACAGGATCCGGTTGAGAGTCAACAACAGCTAGAAAGAGTGAAGGACTGGATCAACTCCCGCCACCTTGATACTCTGGAGCTCACAGATGTTCTTTCAAACTTCCCAGATATCTCAATAGTAATGTGCTTTTGCTCTCTCTTTCCATCTTATAAAGTGTAACCGAGCTCTTGCATAGTTAGTTTCCTGCTGTTCTAAGCCACTCTATTCTATTATTCCAGGCTCTTACTGAAGGTAAATCAAGGCTTGATCAAAGTTACAAGCAAAATGGACCCTTGAAGCATCATATGATGATGAGATCTACAGCTTTCTATAATAACTATATACAGTGAACTTTAGAGTCTCACAGTTACATCCTGACTTTCAGAAATCATGGATCAGCTGGAGAAAGAAGGTGTTGTTTCGGAAACAGGGAAGGACACGTACATTATAAACAGAGATAAGGTATACAATTGATCCTATCCTACTCGTTTGATGTCATTCTCTTTGCTTTTTAATTTATCTTGACCATCATCTAACCCCAAAACATAACCAGGCACCATGGACCGAATTCAACTTTGTGAAAGATGAAGCTGATGGTAAAACTGCTCCAAAGGAAGAGAAATCTATAGCTCCTGAAGACTACATGTACATGAAAGTGAGAGACTTTGACTTCCTACTCTATGTTTAATATACATCCAAAAATGATAGCTAAATAAATATGGTCTTGAGATCCATCATTGGCACACGTTTTTTTGGTTAGGCTCTGTACCATTCTCTTCCGATGCAATACGTGACAATTACGAAGCTTCACAACATGTTGGAGGGTGAAGCCAGCCAGACGGAAGTTCGTAAGCTAATTGACCGAATGATCCGAGAGGGCTACGTGGAAGATTCTAGCAACCGCAGGCTAGGTTTGCTGTCTCAGTTCAGACTTTCTCTTTTAAGTTTTGTTGGTCGTAAGGCTACCTCACTGATGAAATGTGTATATACAGGGAAGCGTGTAATTCACTCAGTTTTAACCGAGAATAAGCTAAATGAAGTCAGAAAAGTTCTTGCCACAGATGATGATATGGTAATTTTTCAGACTGTTGAATAAATCCTTGCAAAGGCTTTCTAATGTGAATGGCTTTGCAGGACGTGGATGTTGACGAAACTGTAAACAAGACCAACGGCCAAGAAGCCAAACTAACCCCAGGTATATACTCTTTTACGTGCGGAAGCTTTGAGATGTGTTAATCGGTCTTGATGTTCACACAAAAACATTTTTTTTTAAAAAACAAGCAGATGTATCTACACGTGGAGGCATCCACTCCATTGGATCAGACATGACACGCACGAAAGGAAGATCTGGGATGCAGCAGAACGGATCGGTTCTAAGTGAACAGACCATCTCTAAAGCTAATAACAACACTCCAATGAGCAGCAACGCACAGGTTGAAATCACACCACTTCTTAATAAACATATCGTATTTTGACTCTTGCTATGTGTACCTAATCTGGTAACTGTGGTGGCTCAGCCTGTGGCTTCGAGGGAGAGTTTTGCTGTAAAAGGAATGGCTGCTAAAATCTGCAAGGACGCTAGCACAGACGGTAGCCAAGGCTCACAAGACAGGCGTTACAGGAAAACTAGCACGGTAACCACAGAGTCTTTTATATGTTTTCAACTTAAAAGTGGTAATTTTGAAACTAAGATGCTCTTTTGGATTTTGGTTATCAGGTGAGAGACCCTATCCTGCAGTACTCGAAGCGTCAGAAAGCTCAGGCTAATTGATGATGATGGTACCACAGTATCAGACACGAAAGCCACCATACTCAGTGGCTATGATATATAGTATCTACCAATTCCCATAATCCATAAACTCTCCTGATACACTTGCTTTATTCCCATGCTTAAGTATTATGATATTTTGTTAATTTTGGTACGAGACTTGTTGCATTAAAGGTCACTTGCTTTATTGGTTAGAGTGGTTTTATGATATTCCTTCTGCCTCTTGCTTTATCGTTTCTTTTTCCCGTTCCGCATTAGTATATCTGTTGCAGACTATTTTCATGCTTCTTTTCCCTCCCTTTGAGAATATATTGCATTAAACGCAAACATGTTTATTGTGGATTGCTTAAACTACTAAATCATTTTGGCTTTTGTAAAATTTTCCGTCATTGTTCCTCATTTGATAACTACTAACTCTGAACCTAAAAATTATATGATCACCAGTCTATCGGAAGCATACACTTACTGGAATCTCCTATAAAGTTTGTGTCGCAGCTGAACATCTTAATCCAAGAGAGAAATATCCACACACGACACGAACTTAAAAATAGTCGTCTTATTAAGATATTGATTGCAACATTCGTAATTTGGTTGCCTTTGGACTTTGGAGTTGGTTACTTGTGTAAATGATTTGATCAGGTGTTTCATTTCTTAGTGTGATGCGTTTGTTTATATATTAGTAAAACCAAGAAGGTAATATTTGAGCAACAAAACTATAAATAAGATGAAAGAACTTATCACTTCAGAAAGTATATTCATATTCAAAGATGCAAATGGAGAATCAAAACAACTTTACTAAGAAAAAATGAGAGTATACTCCTCCCTCTTTTGTAAACAAGTCTGGAGTGATTATTATTGAGTTTGTACCACGCTTCAAGACACCTGAAAGAGAAAAGCAACGAAGGGAGTACAATCGGGAACTGAAACAGAGACATATGCATCTATCCAGACATCATCACAACACATCTTCTGCCTGCAACAGACGAAACAAATGGATCAACAATGAGTTCCTTTTGGTAAGGAGCTGAAACTTAAATATGTAAGAAGAAAGACTGCAGATTCTAAGCACATATGCTAAAGAGAAGCGATGTACAAACTCCGTTAACCCATATTCAACGTCCGTAGTATATAGTAACCATAAGAAAACTCACCATTGTTTGATCAGTTTGAAGAAGAAGAAGAAGAAGAAGGATGGTCCTGGAGGAGATCATCATAAGGGTCCCTACGACCAGCAACCTGACTGATCTGAGGATCCCAACGAAGCTGAGCGTTGTGACGCTCAAAAGTCCAGAAACCATAAGGACGAATAGGCAAAGCCCACATCTCCTTAATCTTCTTGCACCTCTCGTGCATCTCATATATGTGCTCCCTCGCTTTCCTGTCTCTCACCTCCGGATCCTCCATTAACCTCAGCACCAGATTCTCCGCGAACTCCATTATGAAACCCATCTCCTTCCCCAAATCACTGCAAATTGAAAGAAACAAACAAACTTTCTCAAGAATTGATTCCCCCAGTCTAGATCTAGGTTAAGCTTCTACGAGTCGTACATTACAACGATCAATCTCGTTACTTGATTACTTCTAAGAAGATGTATTTGAGAGCTTACGATTAGATACGAAACCAGAGGAGGAAGATCGCAGAAGCTTTTTGCTTTAGGGATTGGTCAGAGAGATTTTTAATAGGACGAGGCTCCGAGTGAGTGATGGAGAAGAAGACAGAATTCTGATAGAGATAGACACTGCGTGTCGTTTATACATAGAAACGCAGAAACCAGACGTTTTATTCTCTAGAAATGCCACGCGGTTTATGTTTCCTTTTACGCAACGCCGTCATCAAATTTTTGCCGAGCCGATTCTACTACTCCCATCTCTACTACAATCAATGGACTTTTCTTGTCAACAAACTTTTATTATTACACCGAAGACTATTTTCAATGTATTTGCCGGCCTTGGCCCAAAATGTGTCATATCCAGACTTGTGAGTGATGATGTTTGTATATCAAACCATCTTCATCCAACAAAGCTGTCATATCCACCAGGTCCTCTGTATACGTACTATTTCCTTCCAAGATATTGTATGCCTCTCCTATTACTCGACTGCTTTGTCCAAAGTCCAATATAGATCTGGTGAAATAACATATTAACATCCACTAGAGCAACATCGTAGTTCTCCAAAAGGTTTCCCCATCAAGCATATATTATGTCGTTTCTATTGGAATTATGAAATCTCAAGTCAAATTCTTTATTGTTCTATTAGTACGATATTGTCTACTTTAGGTCTAAGAGACTAGTCCGCATAAATTTACTTTTGGATTCATTCCCAAAAACCATCGTACTAATTAGAGTTGGACATCTCTTAGCTATCTAAACTTCTGATGGACTTTGTTTGACATCTTACAGTTTCAACAGAAATCATGATGGTATTGGTTAGTTTCATTTTATCTGCCTTTCCCATTTCTACAGTTTGTTTGATGGTAAAATGGGCTTAATTGCACTATATTTGGGTCTCGATTGAGCCAGTAAGAAACAATGCTTTAGTTCATGTACGTGCGTGCTCTCTTTTGGTATTCCAGTTTTCTAGTTTCGTGTTAGTTAATTAGTGCAACAACAACCTAAGTTCTTCTTTCAAAGAAAGAATACTCACGGTCACCTTCCTCCATCGTAACCGATAGAGAAATTAATTACTTTCCTTTGTTAAGAGAGATCAATCTTTCCTTAAAAAGGAGAAAATTTTACCATCAATTTCTTATATTTTTACTAGAAAAATATTCTAGGATAGCTTAAAAAAAAATTGTCACAAAAATAACATACAAATAAAAAAATAACCAAAATATTTTATTAAAAAGGTAAATATACACTTATATATCTATGTTTAACTATTTTAGACTTATAGTTTAGAGATAAGAGGTGGAGTTTTGGGGTTAAGTATTTCAACTTTTAAAAATAAAAATAAAATATTAAATTTTTCAATATAAAAAAAAAACTATTTTAGTCATTTTTATAGCTATTTTTATAACAAAAACTTAAAAATAGTGATATCTAAAAAAATTGTCTTTTTACTATCATTAGCAATAATTTAGCCACAATTTATTTTCACTGAATTTTGTATTGAAGTTTTTAACAATGTCGCATTTTACGCATTTTAAAATATTTTTATATAATAAACATCTAAAAAACTTGTTATGAATAAATAGATATGCGTGTACATTATAATATATCTCTAAAAAATCAAGTATACTTAAAATAATAGGCATACTTGTATCTTAATCTTTACTTATTCCGCCATTCTTATATATATTTTTTACCATTAGAACAACACAGAATTCTCCTTTTTCTTTCTCTTTGTTCACAATAGGCCTGGGCATTCGGGTCTTCGGGTCGGTTTTGGGTCGGGTCCTTTCGGGTTCGGGTTTTTCGGGTCTTAGAGTTTAGGACCCAATAGGGTAATTTGAAATTCTCGGTTCGGGGTCGGTTCGGGTCTTGTCGGGTCCGGGTCGGTTCGGGTCTTAAATAGTTGGACCCAATAAGGTAATTAAAAAATTTCGGTTCGGGTTTTTGTCGGTTCGGGTCGGGTTTTGTTCGGGTCCAGCCCAAAAAAACACCCAAAAACATTAAAAAAAACATAAAAATATTTAAATATCTAAAAAAATCTAAAATTTTATCCAAAATATGAACATAAAACATGAAAAATACCCGAAAACACAAATATAAATCTTTAAAAAATATTTATAATACCAAAAGTATATTAAAACACTCATATATACCGTATATATACTAAAAATTTCGGGTATTTCGGGTACCCGTCAAATTTCGGGTTCGGGTCGGATCGGATCCAAGACCCACGGGTCCTCTCCAACAAGACCCAATAGGGTAAAATGATCGGTTCGGGTCCTACCCGGACCCGGATTTTTCGGATCGGTTCCGGATCGGGTCTTCGGGTCCGGGTAAAATGCCCAGGCCTAGTTCACAAGAAAACTAACTATGAGATTTTTTGATTTCTGGTATACAACATATAGGATTTGGACTAAAGCTGGAAATAAATGGGCTGGGCCTCTTGATTGAACCAGCACCACTGTCACCTTTATTCAATTTTTTTTGTCAAACCATTATTCAACTTAAAGTGATACATTTTACTTTTGATACATTTTACTTTTGATACATTTATTACCTGACGCCCACCAAATGAAAAAGAAGGTACATGAACAGAAATTATTCACCAATATTATTTTAATTGATTGCAACGGAAGCTACTTAAAAAACGAGTCAACTTTGGCAGGTGACTGAAAAAATTTCTACCAACTAATTAAATTAGTAGATTTTTCATGATAACTAATTAAATTAATGAAAACTTTTAAATCCTCTTTTTAACACATTTTCTTTGGAGAACTTTTAGATCCAAAACTTAATATTCTCTACGTTTGTCTTCAAGAATATATGTCTTTTTGGTCATACAAGAACGAATAGGTTTTAAGAAAAGTTAAGAATGCATTATGAACTTTAACTTTAAGTAATGCGTTGGGGTGTTAGAGCATCTCCAATGTATTACTGCATTTTTTATTCCAAATTGGTGCAACACCAAAATGGAGTTAAGTTTTATTCTAATGTATTACTCCATTTTACACTCCAAAAATATTATTTTTAAATTATTCTATTTTTATTTTACTAGTAATTGTAAATAATACATTATACTTATAAAACTTTACAAACTAACATCAATTATTTATGTTTACAATATTTTTTTTAATATAAATTATTTTATGAAAAATTATTAAATAATACTTTGTGGAATATACTATTTCTTTCATGTTATTGTATTATTTTAAATATTATTTAAGTTAAAATAAAAATATTAAAGATTTAAAAGACTATTTTATAAATAAAAAAAGTTCAACTCAAAAATGGAGTAATAGGTAAGATTACTCCATAAATGGAGTAACCCTAACAATTACTCCATTTTAGAGTTGAAAATGAAGTAGGGTTGGAGAAGATTTTACTCCATAATCATGTTTGGAGTTGAAAATGGAGTAGGGTTGGAGATGCCCTTAGAGCATCATTATCCCCTCCATTTTTGGGTTGCTTAGCCCCATGGACCCCACAAAAATGGTAAGCAATGGTGCTTATAGTTGCAAAATAAGCACCCCATTTTGTGTGTTGCTTCTACTATTCGCGGGCCCTACCAACACGTGGCAGCCCGCGATTGGTTCTTTTTATAATTTTTTTTTTTTAATTTGGTAGAAAAAATAAATAAAAAATAAAAAATAAGCACCCTTTAGTGGGGTGCTAGAATAAAGATGCTCTTAGTTACTAACTTACAAACCACAGTTTATTTAGAGATGGTTTGCTGGATAATGCGGCCCTATTCGTCCCGGCCATTAAAAGGATTGTGGTTCGTGCATGTCACGGGAATGATTCGAGCGAGGTTGATGAAAACATTAGTAAAAGCTTTGTTTTTTTTTTTTTTTTTGATAATTAGTATTCGTTAAGTGCAATATATACTGCTTATGTAAAAAAATTCTTCCGTTAGTGGCATTTCTTTGGCAACCACCACTAATAAGCATAAGCAAATACTTTTAGCTTTTAAACTTACGTTTATTTGGCAAAGACTTTGATAAAGTTGTTTTTCTTGCTCTCACTCCCCTCATAACTCCTCTTCTCTCCCACTATTCGGCAGTATTTGACAACACAATCATTTGAGGCTATAAACGTCATCACTAGAGTTCCTTAAAATGTCTTCTAATAGTCTACAAATATTTTCTAAAATGAAAACTTTTAACATTTACTTATGTAAATGAAATAAATATTTTATATGGCAGGAGTGCTTAGAGTTTTCCAACAAGCATGGTTTATTTGATTTAATCAAAAAAAATATTACCAGTTTATATTTTGTTTCTTATGTTTTCGTTTAAATGTTGTACGAAGTTAAATATATTACAATCAAGTTGTATGTTTCTTGGTAGTTTTTTTTTTTGTAAAAAAGGCTTTCAATTCTTGGTAGTTTAGTTGTAAAAAAATATATGCAATAATAATTTGTTTAAACGCAAACTTTAAAGTGTAAACCAATGATGATGGGCCAATAAAATCAAAGATTTGTTTTATGCTAATAGTGTGTTTGTGGAGACAATCTCCACAATGACGTATCAAAGAGGGTCTACATTTATTCAAATCAGACGTTAAACTTTCTGTTAATCCCAATTTGATTTGCAATGAGGATTTCCCGGTCTCACTAATTTAATTACGAAAAGGAAAAGGGAAAAAGGAAAAGAAAAGGCACGAAATTAATGAAGAAAAAGAGAGCTACATAATCGCAGACCCCATGATGCTTTGTCAGCCATTAATCTTAAATTTATAGTCTAATCACTACTTTTAATCATTAACTGCTGCCTGCTGGTATGAGTATCTACAATATTCTGTTTTAAGTTACAACTTTACCTTGAAAGCTAAATCTCATTATCAAGACACGTTCATGTGTCTATAGTTATTGTCTCCGGATTTAGTATGCCCAAAATCTTGTATTAGGTGTGCTCTCAAAGACAATGTATCCCTCATTAGTAGTATGTTAATTACGTCACACTGCCAACTATGAAAAGAAAACCCGCAAGTTCATTATAAAAAAAATGTAATGGATTGTTTCACTCTTAACAATATATATATATTAAAATTTATTGATCCATGATTTAACCGCGATCGATCGATGAAGTGCTCCGGTTTACTGTCCGGCTCAGATTTAAAATTTGCTAAAATATCAATTTAAGACTTTAGTGGCATTGGCGCATTGCACTTGAGAACTCTGAGAACAATAAACTGCATTAATCGTTACATATGAACAACCAAAAACTTGGAACAGCCAACACCACTTTCACAAATTGTTTGAAATTTTGACAGAGTTCTATATATTTTCAAAATATTTTACCATGTGAGTACAGTCACCTAGTATTATATATTATATATCAATGTATATAGATAGACATACTATGATTGAAGAATCTCTTAAGGAAACCATACATTAACTTTGGTCTTAAGATACCTAAGCTGTACAAACAGTATCATTGTGATATTCAAAACAAATCATTAGGAATCTATAATGAAACTTCTTTTGACCCATAATTGTTTTAGATTTGTAGACAGTTTTTGGTAGATATTTGTGACGAATTATCACTAACGTAAAACAATCACGAGATACAAGAGTCTTGGAAAGCATACCCATTATATGGAAGTATACCCTTCTCTATGAAGAAGATATGGGGGGTATACTTTCAACTCTCATACCTTTATTCTCAATATTTTCTCACTAGATTTGCATGTAGTCAACATGTTTACTTTGCCTTACGGCCATAGTTACTAATTATTACCATTCAAACTTTTTTTCTGAGTTTGCTATATCGTCCGTCATGTCACTTTGCTCAAATTTGAGCGGGACATATGCATGTGTTACTATCGCCACATTAGTACCAATCGCTAGAATGTGTCGGTATTATGTGATTATTTGTAATTTATATATTTTGATGTGAAACAATTTTTATAGGACGTGACAAGTTAAAAGTTAAAACTACATTAATTGTACAATTTTCTGAAAACTTTGCTCTACCCTAATATAATATATTGACTGAAAAAACAGTAAAAATCAGGTTTGATCACTACGTGACAAATCTCATGCAATCATAAACATGATAAAATCTCGATACAAGGGTGTCATGCCTTACGAAACAATGCGACGTTCAGTATAACAAGAACATGAGTCATGAGAAATGTTGTTTGTTCTTTGACGGCTCTGAAATAGTGATCCATGAGATAACTAACATGGAGTTTACATCTTTTCTAGTGAAGACAGAATATATAGTTTTCACAAATCAAATGAGAGTAAAAATCTAGGTGGGTATATAGAGTTTACATCGTTTCATAGTGTCTTATGTCCCGATCCAGACCAACCTATTGATGACCGGGATTTATTTGGTACTGATAAACCCGAGTCTAACCAGTTAGCAACTGGTTTCCAAGTGGTTCAGCCTAAGACATACCAGATTATGTAGTAAAGAATATCAACAACCGCTAGAAATGCATGACAAAATATGAGTGATGGGGATCAAGATTTTCCAAATGTCACACCATTGGGGTTAACACCTTATCTTTCCAAATCTTCGCTCATGTGTCAATGTTCGCATGATAATAGAATGATCTAGTATTCATATCGTATTTTAATTAGAGACGGTTCGTGGCATGATCTTGTATGTTTTTTTAGAACATAATTATTGAAAGGTCTTAAGAGTGGAATTTTTAGCATAATGTAAGAACCGTTTTTTAACTTTAACTAAAAAAATTAAGAGATAATTTTTCTTAGAGCATCTCCAACCCCACTCTATAATTTACTTTAAAATAGAGTAGAAAATAGAGTAGTGAACAAACAAAAAAAAGTCACTACTCTATAAATGGAGTAATGATTTTTTTGTTTGTTCATTACTCTATTTCCCACTCTATTTTAAAGTAAATTATAGAATGGGGTTCGAAATGCTCTTAGTTAAAGTTAAAAACAGTTCTTACATTATGCTAAAAATTCCGTCCTAAAAACCATTCAGTAATCATAACTTTAATATCTTGTATGCCTAGTCACATAAAACTTTCTTTTATTCATTGTTTTATTTGCATAGATATGGAAACATCTTTCATATGTTCAACGATTGAACGAGAGATAAATTATCACTCTTATCTTGGAAACGGACTCGCCAAAGAAGAAAAGTAAGCTCCTTACGACATTACGTACACAAAGATAAAAGAAGAAAAGTATAACTAAATAAATTAAAACTCTTAAAACAAAAAAAATTTTAGAAAAAAGCATTGCAGCCGTTCATTGATACTCATCTTTACAATCGATTAGAATACAAAATTTACTCTTTTAACGCCACATCTAACCGTTGATAATATCTTAATCCTAATACTGCCACTAATTAAACAAAAAAAAAAAAAAAACGAAACTAAACAAAGCTTCGTTTACCTCATCTTCTCGCGTCTAATTAAAGCAGCCGTTACTTGTTGCCGTTAACTCATCGGCACCAATACGTTATTATCACCGTTAACGTTTCCCTCCATCTGAACGTTACCTTCTCCGTCACCACCACCGGCTACATCTTGTTCCACCGGAGCACAATCCATCTTATGCCGGAGTTTCCAATCCAAAGCTTGACAAGCGCGTGAACAGTAATTCACCACGCCGCAAACAGAACATCTACGAAACTCATGTTTCCTCGTCTCCGGCCTTCCACAACCGCCGTGAGAACACAATCTCAACCCATCTCCGGGAGCATCTCCGCCACGTACGGCGAACCAATCCGCTAAAAACCGATTCGCCGGATGTATCTCCGGCGCCGGCACATTACATCCGAAATCACTCAGCAATGGACAACCACGGATTTGGATTTGGTTTGGATTAGAGACTTGAGGCTGAGACAAAGTGAGCCACGACCGAGCTTCGGTCCCGGAAGATAAAACGGCGGCGAGTTCACGAGCGTTGGCTTGAACGAGGAATCTCCGACCTTCGGTGACGTTCTGTGGAACACCGTAACCATCTTGGAGACAGTGACCAAGCTCACGTAGCGCGTCGACGTGTCCCAAGAAAGCAGCACGCGCGCATAAAGCCACACCGGCTCGAAGATCCTTGTCGTTCTTGGAACCGCCGCTTCCGTTGAACTGAATCACGGCTAGAGAGTATAACGCTGGCGCGTAGGAGCTAATCGCGGCTTTAGCCATCAGCGACGCGCCGTTTCCTCTGTTTTGCAGACAGTAAAACCGAATCTGTACCAAAAGCAGAAACAAAGACAAAACGTTAAACCAAAAAAAAAAAAAACGTTTTGAGAAAAAAATTAAAAGATTTTTTCAGTTTCAACTAACCATGCCGAGAGTGTAGCAAGCTTCGAGACTTCCGGCGTCGACGCAGCGTTTAAGAAACCGGTGAGCTGCTTCCGACCAATTTTGAGCCTTTACGGCAATCGCTTTCCGAGACAATCTCGACAAAACAAGAGGACTCGTAGCTAAACTCTTTAATCTCTTACATCTGTTTTACGCAAACCAGTTATCATTTAGACAAAAAGAGATTTGTCCGAAAATGAAAAATTTAAAGGATTTTAAACCGGAAAGCTTACGTCATTAAAACGTTGATGAAATCAGCAGGACATCGAGATGTAGAAGCAAGTCTACGAAGGATAGAAACAACAAGATCGTCTGGGATTGTATCTAACAAATCGGGTCCGGGCTTGGATACCGAAGCCGTAGAAGAAAAACATCTTCGTCTTTTCTTTCCCGGCGTAAAGACGCCGTCTCCGGCATCGGCGGAGTAAAAAACTCTTTTGGTTTTTCTTACGGGCAACATAATCTTCCTCTTCGTCTTTGTCTTGAGGATTAGAAAGCTCTCTCTCTCTCTATCTATCTATCTCTCTTCTGGTCCCCTTATCTCTCTCTCTATCTCATTTCATTTATCTCTTCGCTTATAAATATACAAAGTGGTTGAGTTGTATCTCTCTTCTCCATGCGTACATACGTATGCGAGTGCTTAAATGACTCTTTTGCCCTTGTACTTTTTGTTGTATTACCCGGTCAAAACGTCGTTGACCCAGCTTTCTGCTTTTTTTTTTTTTCTTTTCTGTAGCTTGAAAATCCCTCTCGCACGAATATTTATATGATCAATGGCGAACAGAGAAAGAAGAAACTTGCGGAGAGAAGCAAGAATGGATCTTTAATTTATAATCCGTTTCTTTAAACGGTTTAGGGGATGAGGACTAAAATGAATTAGAGAGAAACTAACTCCGAAAAAAAAAAAAAACTAACTGCGATTTATTATTTCCACCGTGGAAAATGCTTTTTTTACTTGGGAAACTTAGCGCGTGGCACGAACGAAATTCTCAGGTAGATGAGGGTGGAGATCACGTGAGGGTAAGAGCGATTGGGGCTTTGGGGTAACAAACTGAGGCAGAACTTATGAATAGGAGATGAGCGGAGAGAGGTCAAACGTAAAGAATCAGCCAATGAACAAAACTTTTACAACGGTTACTTCTTTTTATCTTTTTTTTTCCTTTTGCAGTTTCTCCGTCACGACGTTACTTTTTACGATTTAGTTATTTATATTTCTCAAAAATATATAAACATATTTTGTTGAAAAATATACACATCTTTGTATAGTTGTATATATCTTACAACACCGATTCTTCAAAATTGATAATTAATATGATCACAAAAAAATGATCGTGATAATAATTTTTAAAAATTATAACATGTGTTAAAAAACTACATTTTGGTGGTCTAGTGGTTTTACTAAAAGAGGAGTTGTTTTATTGGTTCTAGTCAGAAATCGATTCTCTTCTAATGCAAAATTATTAATTCTATATAATCATGTGGATATGAGCTCATTGTTTATAGTTCAATTAAATACCGGAGAAAAAAATCTATATGCAGACTGCACTTCTTATTTGATGATTAAATATATATCTTTATTAAATTTGAATTTAACCATTTATCGATCAAAAAAATAACATGCGTTATAAATTTAGTATTAAAAACATATCCAATTTATTACTATTTCTCTTTTATAATAATATTTAGAGGTAAAATTACTTTAATCCATAGTTATAAAAATTGTTATTTTTTTATTTATAAGAGAAAAATAACATTTTTTAGTTTTTAACTTTACATTTAAAGATTATTATTTATAATAAATACATTACAGCATATCACATTTCTATTATAAAGTATTTTTATTTTAGAAATAAAAATAACAAAATACATTGAAAATGTTCTAAACTAATAGTAACTATTTTGACAAATGTGAATATTTTTAATATTCAAAAAAAAAAAATCCAAAAGTTAACATCACTTTCCAGTAATCTTCAGTAGCTTATTGTTTTACTATTTATTATATATTCTACGAAATTTATAATAAAGTAATTGTTCCTAATTTATATTGGAACACTACGATTTTTCTTGTTAATTTTTTATCCATGCGCATACTAATTATTTGACAACGGATTAAAAAAAGGTAAAGATTAGCACTAGCGTGCTGCTACTTTTAATATCATTGTCTCCTACGTTTTTTGTTTACCTTTTTCTACCTTATTTTAATTGTATTATCATCGTTTACCATTTTAGAACACCAGCCAGATTACATGTTTATTACAAGAAAAGTTCGATGATTCATATACCTTGTAGAATGTCTAATAATCATGGAAGCAGACAAGATTTGACATTAGTTTGTGCACAAATAGAATACGTCTCAAATAATATAAAATTTATATACCTATCAGACTACCAGTTGGTCTTCAGACCTTGTTACTAGATTTCTCCTCTATCAAAATCTACACATACTTTTTCGTCCATCTACACATATCCAAAAGCTTTAGTTGTTAGTTACTTCTCTTGAAGGAAAGAGGAAAAGCATGTTTTAATAATGATAAATACTTCTCTTCGAATTTTTCCTTTAGTCGCAGTGAGATGTTATCATGTATAACTTAAATAGCAAATGAACAAGAAAATGAAATAAAACCCCTTATAACCAGAACCCCCTATATATATGTTTTATCAAAAAAAAGCCTATATATATGTCATTCAAATGACAAATATTTGGAGAAAAAGGAATGCATGGAAACATTTTTTCCCCATGAAGGAATGCATGGAAACATGGTGACATGCCTTCAGGCTTCAACATCAATCAGCATTACTCAATTCGTAGATAGCTTTTTAAAAGCCTGGTAGATCAAGCGTACGTTTATAGACCAAGCAACTGTAAATCATTAGTCATTTCCAACACATAACATTATTTTATTGTGAAAACCATATCATTTTAATGTAGTTTTAGCACTAAATTTGTTTTCTCTAATCACAACACCATATTTTATATTATTAAATTAGAAATTTTATTATTACTTAATATATATATATATATATATATATAATAAATGAAATTTATTATGTTATTATATTGCAAAAATATATATCTTACTATTTTAACATATAATAATATTAAATTAATAAAATAAAACAATTCAATTTATGTAATATATTGACTTTATATATTTACTTTATGTTTTATATCTATTTAACTTTCCATTTATATTTATTTCACTATTATTTTATTAATAAAAATAATTGAATAAATATTTACTATTTTTATGGCTATAAATGGTAAAGAATAAATATAGGAAATAAAAAGGAAAATAATAAAGAAGAAGAAAAAATAACAAAAATTATTTATTATTTATATTTCTTCCCGAATTTAAAAAATAAATAAATTAAATTTATTATTCTTTGAATATGAAGAATATTAAGGAATTATAGGTACCAAATATTTTTTGTAAATAATATAAACTTTAAAGAATAAAAAGTGAATTCACTATTTATATCCATTCTTTTGGTCACCAATTAAAATCTATATGTATTTATCTTGCACGATTATTAGATATTTATTTACACTTACATCTTAAAAATATATCTTATTGTATGCGGTTTTTAATGTTTTTAGTTTTAGTTTTCAAAGTTAATTTTTAGTGTTTAAATTAAACTTTGTTATTGTTATGTATAGCTAAATTAATTTTATATTTTATGTCATATATATAAATGAATATTTGATATTAAACCAATTTTTTAAGATAACAAAATAATTATAGTATATTTATTTTTATTTAAAATATCTAATCCAATTGCAAAATAGTAATAGAAGTGAAATGTAAACAAGTATGGTTAGAAAATATTAAATAAATTATTCGGGAAAAAAGATTTGTTGTTGGTACACTTTAACACCAAATATAGTGGGTCACTGTAGCTAAAAAGAAAATTACATTAAAATGCAGTTGTTTATACTGTCTAATTAGAGAGAAAACATCAAAGCCTACCCTATTTAATTGTTATATTGTCTCAGCGGAGTTGGCGTTAGACCATCTCCAATGATTTACTCTATTTTTAAAAAATAAAAAATTATGTAATAAAGTTACTTGTTGCTCTAATGATATTCTATTTTAGAATGAAAATAGAATGATGACAAAAACAAGTTATTCTGTATATAGAGTAAAACTATTTTTATTCTATTACATAATGAAAAATAGAATAAAATAAAAATATTTTTTATTTCAACTCTATTTTAAAGTGGAAAATATAGTGGAATTGGAAATACCATTAACATTTATATTTTTATTAAATTTGAAAAATGATTGCATGGATATTTAATATTTTTAAACCATTTCTAACACCCTCAAACTCTCATTTCTAGGGGCTTTTACTCTCCACTAAATTATTAGACCTTCAAAATCATAATACTATTTACTTTCCTTTGTATTTCCTATAATTATATAATTTATTAGAACTAAAATTAGAATTATTAATATACAATAATATCATTTAAAATAAGAATATTTATTTCACACAACAAGAACAATACATTGACTAATATAACAGAAATTATTGATTACAATACAACAATATATATTACATGAAAATAAAGATTTCAAAATACATAAATATTAAACAAATTAAAATTCATACAATGTTTTTTGTCGGCTTAAAATTCATACAAATATTAATAATAATGTATATTTTTAAAGTGTATGTATTATTTATCTTTACAAGTTTGGTGCTTATAAATAACTACTATATTAACTGTAAACTAAATATAAAATGCAAAAGGTATAAAAAAGTATTGAAGGTTACCATTGGAATAGTCCATTGTTAAACCCTTTATATTTTGAACTCATCTTCAAAACGAAAATCCTTGTTGAAGATATTTTAAAAACTCTATTAATATTTATATTATTATTTCATTTTTAATATATTTTGGCAACTCTTCTCTCATAGACCCATGCATTTTTACTATGGTTTTGAAGTGATGACCTGGTTATAATATGTAGAATTTGATATGTATTTTATTCCTAATGAAAAGTAAATAAAACATAATCCTTTTGTTTCATAGTAAGTTTTATTCTAATAATTTTTTTCTTAATTTCATTGTAAATTATACTTACTTTTATTTTAAAATAATTGCAAATTGCATTGATTTTTAAATTAGTAATTTTATTTATTTCAAATACTATTGATCAAAAGATGTAACTAATAACAATTTAAATATATTTTAATTATTTTTTTAATCTGTGTAAAAATGTCAAAGTGTCATTTGTATTGAAACGGAGGGAGTATATGATATAATAGATATTCAAAAAGTCATTGATACTTTTAAAGGTGCTAAAGTATATTGAACCTGATTGAAATTCGGGTGCAAGGTGTCAAAATAATATTTATGTTATTTTTAACATTATTTATGTTATTAAAAGGAAGGATTACAGTTCATGTGATTTTAATGATTTCCTCAATATTTTATTATATTTTACAATTTAACAAAAAGTCATGTATGCATGTACTGGTGCATAATTTATTCGGAGCTTATGAAAACTCATTAAGAGAGAAATACATGTATTGAGTTAGGGTTGTTATTAATTTGGTTACCTTAAAGCTAAATAAACAAACTCTAGCCACCTTAAAATAGTAAAATACTTAAACTAGTGGTTACCAAAAGTAGCTAATATGTATGTTGCCCTAACCCACACGCAAACTACGTTTTCGGCTTCAACATGCGTGGTCTAATGCACAAAATGCATGGCTTTGTAGCTAGTTTCTAGTCCTAATGATATGTTACATCACAATTTATTAGGGTACTTTCAGCTGACATCTTTTACAAAACGGTACGATTTTGATTGATCCAATTCTTCAAATTAGATGATGACCCTAAATTTAAGATAGAGCAGGAAAAAATAATAGAGGGTCAGGTCAACACGTGGCATTTACAACCATAGAGAAGTAAAGGCATCCCATGCTCCATAACCACTCTGGCCGCCGTATCACATGCCTTGGCTTCGCTTATGTCACCTAATTCTCACGGTTATGTTGCTTTGATTGTTGGTGAGGCCACCACGTGATTCCAACAACTTCAAGCTAGCTACTCATATTTATTTTACTCACAGTACATATATTACAGATAAATTTTACGACAGAATGAAGTAAACTAGTTTTTACTTAATTATCCAATCCAATTTGAATTTTTTTTCCTAAGAAAGATACTTTAATCAAATAGATATACGAATTTCCAAATGACTCTATTTATCATATTTCTTCTGTTTCAATTTAATTGTAGTTGTAGGAAAAAAATTTCGTTTCAAAGTAAGTGTCGTTTTAGAGTTTCAATGCAAAATTTATTAATAAGATTTTTCATTTTATTTTTTTATTGGTTAAAATATGGTTAGGTGTATAAGTAATTGTGTTTTTATTTTGAAAATTTACAAAATCATATGTTTTTTTAATATATATGCATAAACCTAAAACGACAAATCAAATAAAATTGAGGGAGTACTATATAACCAAAGCGTATAATATATTGTCTTTTCTTACAAAACGTATAGATTTTTATGTTTTCATTTCGAGTTTCAACTTTGTTGTACATCATCTTTGATATCCATTAGTATGTTTTGATAATTATAATTTCAAAAAAAAAAAACTAATTTGCTAAATACTCAAAATAAATTGAAGGTAGGACCCTGAGAATTCCAGTCGTTCACTCTACTGAACGAAGATCGAATCAGTTAAAGAGGGAAAGCTGTTAGGAGGCGGGCCCACTTTTTGCTGGGAAGTTTGTAGACAGATTTTGTTGTTCCCTCCCTGTGGTGCACGTCTCTCTCCTCCTTTTGCCACGTCTCTTCTTTTATTACATGACTCTCATCTTTGGATTCCCTTTTACTTTTCTCAATTAGGAAGAAAATATGATTTATAGGATATAATCCCATGGTTTCTTTGTTGTCCAAAAAAAGGATATAATCGCATGGTTTTTCGTTGACTAAAACATAGACAGAAATGTCAAACTACAACTATAAAGGCATACTCACAAAATGACCATAAATTCAAAAATATTTAAGAAAATGCAGATACTTTTTATTCCACGGTCATTGGGAGCATAATCCAATTTTGCGTTTATTAAGAATACAATAAATATTTATAATTTAATTTATCATTTATTTTTAATACACTTTCTAATAATTATTCACTAATAAAATTTAATCAATTAAATGTTTTTTAAAAATATATAAAAGTACTTTAAAATAAAAAAAAAATATTTTTGTGGAACAAGAATAAAATTTAGAAAATCATATTTTTAAGAACGGAGGGAGTAGTAAACACGCGGAATAATACGGCGTTAGGAGATCAGATCATACGTGGACGATATGTATGTTGTCACTTGTGAGGAAAAGGAGGAAATGAATATGGTCACAACCCTCTTTCTTAAAGAAAATACAATCCTTCAAGCTATCGTATGTGAAAGGAGTTAGTGGAGCAGACGAGTTACAAAGGCGCACACGTGTGTTGAAAATACGTAGAAGGCAAGTACGTGTCCTTCGTATAACCAGATTTATTTGTACGCACGTAATGTTTGTCTCTGACCGTATATACTCCGTATGTATACGAAAAAGAAGATAGATCGTGTTGTTAGGAACAAACCTTAATTAAATATATATATTTACCTTTTTGAGATATAGGCCATGCATGCAAAAAGTAAAGAGTACGTAAGAGTTATAACCATCAAATCTATTATATAATGAGAGAGTTGTGTTCTCTCCTAAGACTGCCACATCAGTATATGGTGGGTCCTAAATGATATTTTTTTTGTAAAAATAATTATTTGCATGCTCTGAGAGTCGAACCATGCACTTTTCTCAATGTTTATTTGATTGACATAACCAACTGAGCTACAAGAGATTTTGTAAAATGGACGGTCGAAGTTTTATTTATTCTTTACGAGACCGGAAACACATGCATCCATTATAGTTGGGATTGCGGGTCAATCTTGACCCGCCAACCCGCATATCGATTCTTTTTTTTTTGTTCAAATTTCTGACTCGCCTAATCCACTAACAAAAAGTCTTAAATATGCACCCGTCCCACTAAACTTACGGATAAGCCGCAAGACACGCATATAATATTAAATTTAATAAAATAATTATTTTATTATATATTAAATATTTTTATATAAAAATAATTAAAATAATATTTAAAATTAAAATAATAATTTTATATGTTTTTACAATGTATTTTACTCTTTACAGTTTTTGCGGTTTGATGGGTATATGGGACTCAATTTTTTCCGACTCGCACCCGTTCCGCTTAAAATCGATTCAATCCGCAAATGCACATGTATATCAAAATTTTTGAATCGATCAATCCGCATCCGTTCCGTGTTGGATTAATGCGGGACCAACAAGTAATGACTCAAATTCTCAGTTTTAACTTCCATGTTTCCCCTCAGGGTCGGTATTGTTTGTAAATCCTGTATTTTTCAATGGACCTTATTTACAATTCATTTAATAGGTCCACTTGATTCATTCTACGAAGACGTACCTTGCAATGGTATATCTAGGGTCTCACCAAACCTTTGAGAAAGATATAGAGGCTAATCGCTATCAATTAGAAAAACAATAAAAGAAACATACAAATAACAATCACCACAAATATAACTCAATGTTACACCCCCAAAAAGTCACTCTAACTTACACCAACCAACACATACTGCAGTTGTAACAAGTTTTTGACTTAATTAGGCAAGTGATAATGAGGAATCAGAATACTTTGCAGCAGAGGTAAATCGACTAAACCTTTAGGGGAGTCACATGACACCCTTAAAATGATCAAATAAGTTAAATTGTGTAGGTTTCGCTAAAGAATCTCTAGCAAATTTTTTTGCTCTCTTCCCATTGACACCCTAAAAAGCAGAGATTAATTCCCTTTTGACAGCTTTTCATTTTTTTTAATTGTATATATATGACCCCACTTAAATATTGGGTTGGATCCGCCACTTCAATTAGAGAGGTGATAAGAAAACATTGATTAAGTTCGAATTGTTTAACAAATCGAACTTTCTAATACCTCCATGATAGTTGATGACAAATTTATAACTTTTTATCCGTTTGAAATTATTAGTTTGGAAGGTAGGTTTATCATTTACGGGACTAATTATATTTGATTTATTAGAAAACCATTCAAGACCAACTATATTCAGTTAAATCAACTTCATGTTCACCTAAATTCAGTTAAATTACTATATTTAGATTCAACCAAAAAACAAATTTAATTAAATTTAATTAAATAATTAAATACAATTTAGATCGAAACAAATTTTTACTAATCATCTTCCCTAAGTTTTTTATATATAATTAACTTTATCTATTATTTTCAGTATAAATAATTATAAAAAATAAGTACACACCATGTCGTAATCAAAACTTTCAATAATTTTCCAAACTCAAACATTAAGTTACTATTTTATCCTCAATAGTAATTTGGCATGATAAAAAAATAAACTCACTACAATTTGAATATATATATATATTTTTGGTTTGAAATAATTATAAAACAAAAATAATTTATTATATTTATTTTTCAAATTAAATAACAAATATATCCGGTTTTTATCCATTTAACCCAGTTATGTTTTTATTTCACGTTTCATTTGGTTCTCCATATGTTCCGTATGGATTTAAAAATTCATAATCTATGCGACGTTTCTAGAAAAAAAAGAAAAAAAATTATATAGCAGAACATTAGTATTTCGGACTCCGCGCTTGCGCGGGGGCTATGAATCCTAGTTCTATGAAAATAATGCAGATATTATAACAACTTTTGGGAAGAAAACAAGTAAAGCAAACCTCACGCGATAGCATACGACTCATCCCTAAACAAATAAATATTTTAGTTTCAAAGTTAGCCCCGCGAAAATGTGCAATCCAATAATTAACATAGAACGTCGCCGATCTCTATCCTCATACTTGGCGTAGAATGATGGGATTTTAATTATTGAACTTCCTTATTGGCAACGGGACAGATTAACGATATATTAAATGTTAGTTAATGAGTACAGTATCTGGTTTGTCAAAATAGTAATAACTCTTTCTCAAAGTCTCAGTTGATCGACACCGATAGAGATGGATAATCGAGATCCCAATCGAGTTTCGGTTCAGATTTATTCGAATTTTGTATTTAGAGTTCACGAATTTAAATCTCATTCGAATATTATGAAGGTTCAGATTATATTCAGCTTGGGTTTACTCAGATTCGATTCGAGTAAAGTTACAATGTTCAAACTTCAATTGAACCCAAAATAATTTCGGTTTTGAATATTAATCAGGTTATCGATTCTAAAATATTAATTTGTACTTGGTTAAACTCAATATATTTCCAATATATATTTTCAATAAAATTGTATATGTGTTTTTAAAAAAAAAAATATTATTGTCATTCGAAATGTCTTTGAGAAATTCGTCTATCAACCATAAAAGATTCTTTTTGAACTATACATGACAATATCAAATAAATTAATAATGATAAATCAAAATCTTGTAAGAACGAAAACCATTCATAACAAAATGTAAATAAAGTAAAATTAACAATTACCAACTTTATAAACCGAAGAAACACCATTTAAGCTTTAAAAAGAACAACATTGTTCAACGTTAAGAAATAAACTTATTCATAACTGAATTTCAGATGTATTTTCAAAACATAAAAACAACAATATTGACCAAATACCCAAAATATATACTGAACTAAGTATTTGGGTTAATGGCTAAGTTGAGTATGTTCCATAAAATAACCTAAGGAATCTATCATGCAATAGCGTGAGAATTATACTCTATATGAATACTCGATCTATCATAAATTCCAAGTGAAATTCAATCTAACTCACTATCCTAAATTTTGAACGGACTTTAAACAATACCAACTCACAAATATATCCTAAATTCCAAATAAATTTCACACAAACCAATTTATAGTGTTCTATGCCGATAAGTAGTTGGTCGATCAAAGAGAATTTAGCGAAAACCCAATGCTGACATCTTGAATGAAATGGACTAGACTGATCTAAACTCTAACAGAACCTTCTTTAGCTTCTTGACAGTTCTTTAGACTTTCCGATGGAGTATCGATCTTCAGAAAAGATTACTCTTCTAAAACGCCTTATTCATATAATAGATCATTATTTTAAGTATTCAATAATATCTTAGTGTATTTTAAATACATATTAGAAGTTGATATTGAGTTTGATATAAGTTATTTTGGAGATTTTTCAGATATTTCGAATACCCATTTAGGTTCAGATTTGGTTTGGGTAAAACCATAATCCGAAATACCGTAAAACAAGATCATTCGATATTTATATCGGATTCGAAACAATTTGGATTTATTCTTATCGGATCAAATGGATTCATCAATACCGTAAAACAAGATCCATCCTAGATACTGAATCAAGAACTAAAAAAGATGCATCTCCCATTTACACCACATAGACATCCAATGTGTCTCGAGATAATTGAGGAATTCTAAAAGTGTCATTTAGATAATCTGATTGGAAAGTTATTCAGAGACTGTGCATAGCTGAAAGTAAAGCTTCTTTGTTGTTTACGCCAAGAGAAAGCTGTGAAGGGGAAAGTAAATTTCAAACAAAGCAAGAAACTTCAAGAAAGACTGAAAGCTATTTGCACCAAAAAAAAAAAGACTGAAAGCTATAAGGAAAGAAGAAAACGCAGAGACTTGACCATTCTTGGATCCTCATCTCAGATATGTATGTCTATTTCAAAACAAAACGTTTCGAAATCGATGATATTGTGCATCTATTGAGTAGGGCTTCTTAGGGTTTTAAAAGAAATTAGGTGGTATTTATTGGAGCGAGAAGAAATAGTACTCCATCCGTTTCATATTAATTGTCGTTCTATGGTTATGCACACAGATTAAGAAAATATTTAATTTTACATATTTTCAAAATAAAAACACTATTACCAATACACTTAACCACATATCAACCAATAGAAAAATATAGTAAAGAGTATTACCAATAAATTTTGCATCGAAAACCGAAAACGACACTTATTTTAAAACAAAAATTCTACTCCAGAACGGCAAATAATTTGAAACGGAGGGAGTAATAACTTTAAAATGGGATTTGCTAAATCTAATTACACAAGGAGAGGAAAGGGATCTAAATAAGACGTACCTATAATTGTAGACAGATAATTAGGTTTTGAATGGTGTAGTGAAAGAAGGTTATTTATTATCGCAGGTAGTCTTCATGCATTAAACTTACACACTCACCTACAAATTATATTTAGCATAAGATTTGCATGTAATTCAATATTTTATATTTTTATAGAGAAATAGATGGAGTGCATGCATATTTATCCACTATACACTTGGTACTGATCATCATTTTTAACCAATAAATAATTTTGATAAAAATAACTAATTTTAAATATATTTATTTCTTATAAATATTAAATTTTCAATATATTTTACTCACAATTTAACAACATACAAATTATCATTCTCTATTTATCTCTTTTTATTTTAGTCATATAGTTTTATATTTATTTAGATTATTATATTTATATATTGTGTGTGTTTTAATTATAATATGTATTATGTAAATATATATTATTATAATTTAAATATGTATAGTAATGGAAGATAGATATATTTCGTTAATTGTTAATATTTTTTTTATATTTTATACAGAGATGAAGTCATTTGGGATTTGGAGTTATAAACAAAGACCAAAAAAGTCACATTCACCTAGTATTACTATTATATATTGTAACATAATTGTTAAATGATGTTGTAGCTTAGTGTTGAGTTATATATTGTGATTGTCATATGATCCTAGACTCCTAGTTTAATTCTTCTTAAGTGATTTTTTTTCAAAAAAGTAAGCACCAAACAATGTTGTTTTAATATAATTGAATTAAAATAAATAAATAAATAAATTTACGTGATTATTATTTTTGAAATCGTAATGCAAACATCTCTATGGTCACGTGATTTGCTGCTTCAAAAATTGACCAGAACGGCAGACCTTTGGTCCTTCTATTGTCACATCACGTGACTTGTTTCACTATTTCCATCAGCCATTTCTTCAAACGCTACCTTGCTATTGGCTGTACATTATTTTTTTGGCTGTACATTTTATTTTTCATTTATGTTGTATTTAGTTCTTTTTTCAGAACTATGTATTTACTTTATTCCTAACTTTTTTTTGTTTTGCATATATGCCTTTAATATTCATGTATCATTAAAAATGATACTCTTTCTGTTTTATAGTACAGATAGATTAAGAAAAAAAATTTGTTTGTAAATATAAGTAATTTATACATTTAAGTATTTTTTTTGTTAGATATAATGTGACCAATCAAATTATAATATATCTTTTATTATAATTTATATATCAAATAATACTTTCTAGAAATGACAATTTTCTTATTGTGTTTTTATCCAAAACTACTTATATAATAAAAATAGAGGGATTACTACTCTAAAACACATTCAGATTAGTCATTGACTCATTAAATAAATGAAATCATGTTTATATTTAATAAAAAATTATAAAGATACCCATTACTGATGATGATGCTCTAACTATTTAGCAAACATATACTCCCTCTGTTTCTTAAAGGTACATATTCTAGAAAAAAAATTGTTTCAAAAAAATCTATTTTACATTTTCAATACATATTTTATTAATTAATTGCAAACTTCAAAAAACTTAATTGCACTTATCAAATTTTTATTGGCCTAAAATTATGAAAAAGGATAATCACAAAAATTTATGCAAATTTAATGTGTTTTATTAAAACGTGTGAAAAATCTAGAATATGTAACATTTTGAAACGGAGGGAGTATCATTTTACCGAAAGTCAAAGAAATGTTACTAGATATAAATATGGTTGGGATATGGGTATGGGACATCAATGCACAAATTGGTCTTCTTCACGGCCAAGCCATACCGATTGTGAATACCGATTAGGAGACACCTTACACGGTTACACCAAACAGGTAATCACCATCCATATTATGTCTTTTATCTTTGTTAGAATAGTTATAATCTTAGCTCTCGTGTTTTTACTGTAAGTTATTGTAAATTGATTATGTTTATTACTTGCACCTAATCCATTAGTTCGCGTGAAAGTATATCAGGTTTAAGCGATCGTGATATCAACAACAATATATATATAAAAAGTGTATCACAATACCATATATATACATTTTATTAAGCATTCTAATTTTTTTTGTAACACCATTAAGCATTCTAATTAAGTTATAGAAAATAAGAAGTAAAAGAGATCTGATCATTTGATTGGGTGATTGTGGTCCAGTGGTAAGGAGGTGGGACTAAGACGTTAACACGTTTCAGTTTCGATTCATTTACTGCGCGAAACTAAATCATAATTATCATGATCACCTTACATAGATATATACCTATATTTTAATATTAATTTGAATATCCAGAAAGAGAGTCTATTTGTGGACTGCACCTCTATTTGAGAATTAGTATGAACTTTTTCATGGGTTGAGATATCTCTATGTTAATTAGAAAAACAGAGATCTGATCATGTAGTAACAAAAGTTAAATAAACTTTGAAGCATGTAAACAAAGTTAATAGGTTGGTTTTATCTTTTTAACGTGTCCTAGCCAGTAGGAGAGGAAATGTACAGAGGATGGGGGCGGGGTAACGTACGGTAGAGAGGAAGATAGGAAGATAGGATTGATTAAAACATAAGGAGTTGGTGGAACCACATATCTTTTAAGTATCCTTATTGACTTGTAGTTCAATCAAGTAAGCTGAAAGGGTTAATCTATTTATATATACAAATCAGTTTTTTTTGTTTCTTAGAAAGACAATAGTGAGACATTTGTTCCTGGAAGATGAAGTATCCCACACATGCAGTAACCTACGTGCAAATCTTTGCACCGTATTTAATAAATATATATATGTGTGTCAGTGTGTGTACATATATATATATATATGTGCATTAACTAATATACAAATCCAAAGCATCGATATAGCGCATGCATTAGTTTCTTTAATATTACTTTTGGGTATGTACTGATTAAATAAAATTGAAATATCTTTGCGCATAAGGAATATCAGAAGCGTGATTCTTGAATTTGCCAAACTGCAAAGCTCAGCTGATTTATAGTACTTTTCTTTTATGAAATGATACAAACGAAATACTTTGCATTAATCTAAGTCCGATTGGTTTTAACCATTAGAGGAATATCGTTAATAGTTTCTTGATTCAAATATTATCATATCATTTGTACTATTGTTCAAAATGTTATCAATTATTATTTTGGATTTAACAGAATTCCGGAACTATATGATTATAAAAAACAAAACAAAGTACGGAGCATTGTATACTTCACTTAACATGCACATGCACCACGTATATAATTGATGTACATGTACCTTCTTGCCTTGTTTTTTTTTTCTTTTCTTTTTTGGAACGATATATTTTTCAGAAGGTTAAAAGAGAAGTAAAACTTTATATACTTGTTTATGGGTAATTATTTCTAAGAATTAGGGATTGTCAAACGCAGAAACAGGTATGAATAATTCCTGGCATAACGTAGAATGGGGGAATTCAAGCCCATCCTAAATTGATCTGAACATGAAGGAGGGCAAAACTGGGGATATGTGAAAATTTAGCGTAACGAACCATAATCATTAATGGGATTAAGAGGAAAGAAACCAAATACATAACTTAACGTTGTGGCCATCTCTCTAATAATATAAATTCACAATTATATTAAGGTGCAAAACGTCATTTAAATATAAATGAAATAATTACGATACAATCCGGAACTAGCTTGTATGGTGTCTGGTATCATCAAATCAAATGGTTATTAACTTTGAATAATAAAGAAATTTTTGGTCCCATGGATAAATCTGAAACAGAAAAGATAGAAGAGTGGTACAAAATGTGAGATAGGTGAAGAGAGAAGGCGTGCTTCCTTCAATTTATGTTTGAGTAACATTTAAGCCATCCTAACATTCTCTGTTCATCATTTCCCCTTTACTCTCTTTTTAGTATATATATATTTATATATTTTTTATATATATATTTACCCTTATTTTGTACTTTCTACATAAATAAATAAACTGGCTACTTTCTCATAATACTGTTCTCTTTTCCTCCTTTTGTACAAATGTACAGAAGTTTTCTTTTGGGTCAAAGTCAAATTTATGTACTTATTAACCCTTTCAGCAAAACCCGAAATTGCAGAGGTCCTGAGTGGATGAGGTTAAAGATGAAAAAATATGTACAGGCTTTTGTTTAATGGGTACAAATTTTCTGATTTTAAAAATGGAATCTTGATTTGAGATTTCCACTCTAATATTACCTGAATAAAGCAAAAGAAGGGAAAATCAAAACCAAAATATAAACTCAAACATTCGGGTCTGTTAATAATCATTTGTGGTCAACATTGTAAAGCAAAAGTTTCAAAAAAGAAAAAACATTGTAAAGCAAATGAATAAATTTGAAAATTAGTGTTATCAAGTGAACTTTAGATTCGGTCTAGGAATTTTTTTTTTCTAATTTGATTTATGCCTCACAAAAGTAGGTCCATTACAGTTCTAAATGGATATAATTATCAATTTTGAAATGTCACTATTATGTCTTATCTTTTAGTTTTTTTACGCAAGAGAAGACAAAAGTAGTAACTAAGGAAAGCTTGGGATAACAAGATTGAGAGAAAACATGGTCACATGATCGACGAGAGGCTGAGAAATTGAAGACGTACGTCAACCGCAGGCATTAAGTAAAGTTAAAATTAGGGTTTTCACAAGAACGTGATCATAAAACCAAAGCTCCATAGAAGACTCTTAAACATTGCTTAATGCCTGCTACTTCTTGGACAACCTTTACGTGCATGATAAGTGAATAAACTTAACCTCCTTTCTAAGTAATCCTCTAATTTTTCTATTTCCAAAAAATCGAAGGATTTAAGTTACAAAAAGACGAAGGATAATTCATTTTAAATTATTTTATATATGATATGTTCAAAAAAAAATTATTTGTTTATGTGATCAAATTATGTTTTTGATGACGCTAAGAACATCTACAATAGTGTATGATAATTGAGTCTCTCCACAAAGATAAAATATTATGATTTAATTATATTTATTTATTTTAAAAATAATTAAGGTAATTAGAAATTAACACATAAAAAAGAAATCTCTCATAGAGAGACTTGAATTTTTATAACCAATTGATTCTTTTTTCTCTTCCTTTTACATTTACTTTTTATTTATTTTTTATTTTAAATTATAAGAGACTGCCAAATATGAACCGCTATGCAGTATTAAAAGTTATGCTAATGTTAAGAAAAATTCATTACTTATTCTGGGCAGCAAAAATCCTAAAATCTGTATGGTTTTCATATTCATTTAAGTACACTCGTTACAAATGTTTATTCATGGATGTATATATGCTAATTAATGATATATTCACGAAATTTTACGGGTTAGGACTTTAAAGAGGTTGAGTCGTGCTTTAGGCATAGAAATGAAGCAATTGTCTTAGGAGTTATTCTCGGGTTCACCACCCAATCAAAATTTGCAACATCATAAAAATAAAAAAATAAACAGCAGAAAAAAAAAAATTACGTTGTTAATACCGTCGGTAAAACCATAAACCATAAATAATAAACTCTAAACCATAAACACTATACCCTAAACCCTAAACACTAAACACTAAACCCTTGGGTAAACCCTAAACCTTTGGATAAATCCTAAATCCTTGGGTAAATCTTAAATCTTAGGGTAAACCCTAAATAGTAGTAATAGGGTTTACTTTAGGGTTTAGGATTTACCCAAAAATTTAGGATTTACTCAAGGGTTTAGGATTTACCCAAGGGTTTAGGGTTTGACCAAGGGTTTAGGGTTTAACCAAGGGTTTAGGGTTTAACCAAGAGTTTAGGGTTTAGTATTTAGGATTTAGAGTTTAGAGTCTAGTATTTAGGATTTAGGGTTTTTGAGGGCTTAAAGTTTTGTGTTTAAGATTTAGAGTCTAGTGTTTAGGATTTAAGGTTTTATTGACGGTGTTAGCAACATTATTTTTGTTTTTGTAATTTCCATTATTTTTCTATTTTTAACATTTTTTCTTTTAAAAAATACAATATGACATGTCAAATTTTGATTGAGTGATGAACCTAGAGGGGGTGAACCCAAAAAAAACTCTTGTCTTAGGGCATCGCCTTATGACATCTCCAATGCAGTAACTCTATTTTAGAAAAAATTATAGAAGAAAATATAGATAATAGTATTGGAGATGGTTTTAAACTATATTTTATCTTTAAAACAGAGTAATTCTAAAACAAAAAATGTGTTTTTTTAAAAATATTTTTTTTTACTTTTACTTTTAAAATAATATTCTTAAAAATTCTATTTATAATTTTTTTAAAATAGCCCTATTTAATTTTAATTTTAACAATATTTTCATAAAATTATAATTTTGTTTAAACCAAAGTTTCTTTAAAATCTTATTAGATAAATAAAAAGTGTGATTCTATTTTATAAGAACTGTATTTCCCTATAAATATAATTGTTTTAGTTACAATTATAAAAGTTTGAAAGTTAAAGGACTCTTTTAAAAATAAAAAGTATGATTCTATCACAGAAAATACTAATTTTCTTCTATAAATATAGAAAATAGATTTTTTTTTTTATTTAATGGAGAAATATAAATGAATTGTAACATTTTTCCCTCTATTAGGCCCTCTAAAATTGTAAAATTTGGGGCTGTAGTTTCCCTAATACTTAGTTTAATTGGTTAAGAAAATTAATTTAATTTGAAATTTTAGTTACTTGGTATATCACATGGTAATAATGTTACAAAAAAAATAATTTAATTAAACAATATGTTTATTTTTGTATTTATCTTATTTATTATTAACTCATTTATATGAAAACTTTATGTATTTACCTTTTTGTTCTTACATATATTTTCTATTTATCTTTTTTAATTTTTTGTAAATCACTGGATAATTTTTTATTTGTGCATCAACAATATATGATTATATATTTTCATAAATAGATAAAATTAAACAATAAATCTTTATTATTTTTTATTTATATTAATACATTTGCAGTAAATACTATATTTTATTATTATAAAATTA
Organism: Sinapis alba; assembly: GCA_012274485.2. NCBI lineage: Eukaryota > Viridiplantae > Streptophyta > Magnoliopsida > Brassicales > Brassicaceae > Sinapis > Sinapis alba. Next base: position 48,564 of record MU106725.1, read on the forward strand.
TATATTTGATTAAAGTATATATATATCTAGAAAGAAATTTTAAAACTTTGTTTATATAATAAATTTGAAATTTGAACTTAAACTATATTGTTTGCCTTAGGCTCTCAAAACTATATTGTTTGACTTAGGCTCTCAAAACTACGGGTGGGTACGGATCGAATATTTATGTTTTTAGAGGTATTTTTAATTTGTATGTATGTTACGAATATCAAATTTTTGATTTGCTTTGCTCTGAAAAATATAGATATTTAAAAAACCAGATTTCTAAAAGATAATTATTTGTGAATATTTACGAATACTTATGAATATCTCACATATTTCCTTAATACAAATAGTCTAAAATTTTGAGATAAATTTGTTCTTTAAAATATTTGTACATGATATATAAAATTAAAAAATAAAAGAAGTAGTGGAACTATATATTTATAAATTTTAAAATCAGTTATAAAAGACAAACTTAAGAAAAAGTTATAGATGTTATAAAAAATCTTTTTTTTTTTAATTTAATAATTTATAAGTAATAATATGAATAAAATAAAAAGAAGTAGTGAAAATATGTTAGAACAGCAATTATTAAACTTATATATTTAAAACTCTATATTTAATACATTTATCGGAGCGGAGTGGATATCCATTTTTAAAAATTTTAGTATTTGAAATTTATTTTATTTTTTATAATATTAATTTTTAATATTTGTTTTACGTCGAATTTTTACAAATATCCAATTTTTTTATCAAATTAAAATAAATAATAAATCCAATCAAATTTTACGATAAAATTTCCAGCTGTAGTCAAAACCCTTGACATGGGATTGAATGTAACATGTTCTAGATGGTGCAGGGTAACTTTTACGCACACTCCGCCAAATTGTACTCACTTACTAAAAGTAAAACCAGACAAGATTTAATAAATACTCTAATTAATATCCTTAATAATCAAATTCGATTGTGGCACAGACCGTCGACCTCACTCGTTTCCGTTATAAATAAATTATTTCTTTTAACCTAAACTCATCAACCATATGAAAAGTATTCTTGTATATATACATTCGCGTCATACGAACCTACGACAAAATTTATAATTCATATCTTTGTAAGGTCAGCTAAAACTACACTAGGCATATGTATGTAGAGAGCCTTCACAGTTTCCCTTTCTTTATAACTAGATTGTTTCTCCGCGCTACGCGCGGATTGTATATTTTTAAAAAATATATTTTTAAAATATTTTTTACATCATTTGCACTAAAAATCATAATCAATATCTTGATATTTTCCGTTATGATATATTAAAATTGCTGAACTTTATTCTTTTTTTTTGTAATTGTATCTTACACTATGTTTCTGTAACTTATAGTCATAAGTTTTCCTTTCTTAGTGTTAACTATATTTTTCTACACTATTTTAATATATGAGAAAATAGTATTGTAATAGTAATTGAAATTTTTTTATCCTGATTTTGGTTTTAATCCAAATATTTATTCCTCTTAAATCTGAAAATAAATTGTTTTAATATAACACTTCCTTTTAGTTATCTATATACATAAATATTGAAATATTGAGGATAAATATAAAAATTTAGTTTAGTAATATATTTGTTATTTATAGCTAACATATTAATATTTTTTTTGTTACAGTTTTCAATACAATAATTGCAATATTTTTTGCATATGATTTGAATTACTAATTTATTTTTTTCATCCATTATTGTGGTAAATCAAACTTGTGATTCCATTTAGTTTTGTTTCCTATAATGGTTCCACGTAGCAGAAAGCATAAACATACATACATTACAATTCTTCCAAATCAGTTTTAACTTGTAAGTGAGCACTTAGAAAACGACCTTGCAATAGAATTGGAGTAATACTTTTGAAAGATTGAATTTGTAAGATCCAACTCGTAGGATTGAATTTATAAGATCCAACTCGTAACATCATGAAAATCAAGAGAAGATAAATTCTTCCAGTAAAGAAGAGACTTGGCTAGTTTGAACTTGGGTTTTGGTTAAGGTGGTTAACATGGTAGACCGTAATAGATGATCGGTTCATTTTCTAATATTAATCGGAAAATACTATAAATTCGAATCAAACAGGTGGTATGCTTTTGGATTAATCTAATATGTAGCATTTAGTGTGTTTTTCTCCGGGGGGAGAGGAGAATGGATCAGCCGATAAAATTTATCAAAAAGAAATTTAAATGGTTTGATATTTGATGAAATCATTATCTAATATATCGACCTTAAAAAGTTACAGTACCATATACTTAACGATGAACAACAAAGAAAATAATTTGTTTCAAATTGCATGTCAATCAACACCACAACCGATTGAAGTTTTTTTTAAGAGAAAAGAGCTTTGAAGTTGGGAGGAATGTTGGGTTTGTGCGTTGATGAGGTGAGTTGAGTGAGTCATTTTTTCTTAGGGAAATGCATCATGTGGTCTTGTGATATTGTCGTTTATCAGTTTTTATTCTTGAGCAGAGACATGTGTAGGCTGTATTGATTTTTTTTTTGTTATATGAGATGTTGATTGTTTGTTTGGAAGGCAAGCAAAAAACTCTGTAGAAAATAAACAATGATTCTTTTTATATATTGGAAATACGAAAGGTAGCAGTAGATAACAACCAAGCTTGCACTTATTTGCGACTAATACCATTTATTAAACTGGCAGTTAAAAGACGCTATTCACAACGTTATATCGAAGCAGACATGCTCACTTGAGAAGGATGGTTCCCGGATGGAGAAGAGCTTGAGCTTGGTCGTGAAGCAAGAGGTGAACTTTAGTAAAAGCTTCAGAAATGCAGTTACTTCAGCAAAGGTACAGCAGCAACTGTAAGTTCTTGCCTCTGGATTGGGTTAAGTTTGCTAATTTCTCACTTTTGGGCTCCCATATCTTTATGTTTGTTGTGGCAGCAGTACGTTGCGTCATTGGCGAGAGCCCTCCCCTATTGCCATGAAAAGCACGTGATACATATATGAAGCTGGAAATTCTATTGACTGGTGCTCATGTAACAATTTTAATCTTGCTCCACGAACGACATATGACTGAACTTTGCCTTACATATTTGTGTATTCTCTTTTCCTGCAATAGAACCACACACATCCATTCGTATTTACAAAAAGGCTACATGTTTTCAATCGTATGAGTTAACAACACACATTCATCAATGCTGGTTCCAGCCACAGTTAATTTCTGCTCTCAGCAATTTAGCTTCATTTATTTCCTTACAGACAACCTCCCTGGAGTTTGACCAAACTGTTTATCGTATCCACGATCTGATGGCCATAAGCAAAGAAGATTAGGACGGCAATTAGCAACCTTGCACAAAAGAAAATATGTTATAACCAACGGAAAGGTCGAGACAAACACATGCTTAGGTAGTAGATGTCATCCAACGCCTCAAGATTCTTACTGCAGCCATAACAAAGAAAAAAAGAACATGCAGTGTAAGGACGTAAACAAACTGCTGCATCACAAAATGTAGCTGATGACCCTTCTTAAATGGAAACAACCTTGGAATATATACCCATTTCTATCATGACAAACCAACAATAACATTTTATTTTGAAATCAGAAGACAGATAAAACAATTGAAGCCTAAGGTAACCGTTACATATCATCATCAAAAACTGTATTAAAATTGCAAAGACTCCGAGAATCCGTAAACCCTCCAAATAAAAATAAGTTTCTCTCAAGTGAAACAATAACATAACCGGCTCGAGGTGTTAACAGCTGACCTAAAGTTTTGAACTGCTTCCACAATAGAACCAGAAAATATCAAAACTCAGAAGACATACACACATTTAAAACACAGTTCATATAAACCAGGAATTAAGCAAACAAAATGTCATCTTTTGAATTATGAGATTTGTTTACCTAGAAGATCCACTTTCATGATGAAAAGTGTAACGTTGAATACTGTGTTCAGCCTCTTTCTTAACTCTCTAGCTCCGTCGTAAAATCTTTTGAGCTATTAGATTAAATAAACAAAAACTCAGAAGAGAGCTAAAAGCTTTTAAGAAATGAATCAGCGAGAGAGGGAGGAGGAAACAATAGGAACCTTTATGTGATAAGTTAAATATAAATTCTTTGTCACAATATATCATTATCAGACTTACATAAACTTCGAAGGAAACAATTCTGTAAAAAGTTTTGATTTCAAAATCTAAGCAGAAACATATATATAATGAAGATGATTAGAAGATAACCTGAAATCCTTTTCACCATTTCTCTTTAGGGTATGAGAGGAGACATTTTCATGGGGGTAGCGTTTATCTTAAGTATCAAGGATACTACAAAACAGAGAGCAACACAATTGATGATCAACATAACGAACTGAAAGTACCTGCCTACAAAATTTTTGTATGTTGCTAATAATACAATAATACAATAATTAGTTCTCCTGCTATCATTTGGCATAACGAACTGAAAGTACATGCCTTCAAAAATTTTGTGAAGACATTATGAAGTCATATAACGGAACAAAGCTGCACCAGAAAGCGTATACGTCGTCATTCGTCATGCAGAATAAATATGTCATCCAAGCAATTAATCAATGCCAAGATCAACCCCTATCAGTCAGACAGAAAAATTTATTCCTGCCGGTTAGGGTGGCTAGATCTTTGAACAACTTCCTCCATTGCAAAGCCGGAGTTGGCCAAATTTGTTGGAATAACCTGGAACAAAGAAGACCAAAGAAACAAATTAAACAAAGAACACAAAATCACGTGTAAGCTAGAATGAACTTAAACTTTATATTACAGGCACACCACGGACTTGAGCACATGCCTAGTTGCTGGGATGTAAAATTCGAGGGATGGATTTATATAGTAGTAGAAAAGAGAGGTGAAACGAAACCATGAGAAAGAATTAAAGAAGAGAAGTGAATGATCAAGAGTGGGTCGTAATAAATTCATATAGCAAACGCCGATTTGTAGGGAAGTGAAACGATGCCGACGAAGTTGAGGAGCCAGGGTGGCTTCCTTCGAAGAAAGATTAGGTTTGAAAGATATGGACTTCGAATGGCCCATGGTGAATTATATTGAGCCCATACGAATAGCCCGTTAATTTCCTTGTTTAAACTAAAACAGTGCTGACATGGCAAAATGGAAAGTTCCTAATGGTTGATTTTTAGAGAGGACGTGGCATGCTTCTCCATTGAGTATTATCCCCTTTTAGTATTAGAAGATATCTAGAAAAATATTATTATATTAGTGTGTCCGAATATGTTTTAAAAAATTAAGTGTGTCCGGATAACTTAGTTAAACTTATAATAGTGATAATAATCCGAATAACCAAAATTCCGAATACAATAAGATAATGCTACTTCAACATGTTTCTCTATCCGTGATTCGTAACTCAGCTTTTACGTGTCATACTGATTTTGTATCTTCAATTCTTATCTATGTTATTTAGTTGTTTTCAGACATAATCGACGCATAAAAGCTTACTAGGCGTATCAAGATAAAATAACAGTAGCAATCTCTGGATTTTGAAAATAGTTTAGTTATTTAGTATACAAATCCAACGCATGAGAGAAGATATTAATCAAGTTGAGATTGAGAGTGCCCTTTCATCTAACTTTAATCTACTCACTAATCTTTTTACTTTGATCCGAAATATATAAAATATATTATCACTTTGTAGTCACAAATCATAGCTAATTGCATGCAAATGACATATGCAGCCGCCGCCTTTTAATCTTTGGCCTTATGATTTGAGTTTGAAAGCGAGAGGCGGTAGAACAGTTAGGTTTACAAGCAATTGTTGCCCTAAATTTCATTAAAATAATCCTATTTTTGTTCAAAGTTTAATAATTCTACTTTTAACAAAAAAAGAAAGAAAGATGGTCGGTATCTAATTTCGATCTAGATAATCGAACGCTTATTACAAGACTGGTGATTTCATTTTCTACTATATAATTGTTCTTATGATAGAGACTATTCGTGTATTCAATTGGTTAATCTATCCATTTGTCTCCTTGTGAAAAAGTAAATGGCATGCTGAGAAGTCGGTAACCAGTTGAATGATAAAATTTAATATACTAATTACAAATATGTCTTGATTTGTAATACTTTTTCCCTTTCGATTTACTTATCGTTATAGTTGTAAAGTAAAATTTCATTTTCAGAATAAGTGTTGTTTTAAGTTTCGATACAAAATTTATTAATAATATATTTTAATTTTGTTTTATTGATTAAAATATGATCATATATATCAATAATAATATTTTCATTTTTAAAATATATAAAATTAAATATTTTCTTAATCTATGTGCATAAACTTAAAACTATAATTGAAATAAAAAAGAAGGAGTATTGTTTTGGGTTTCTTTACTATATAATCATCCCAAACTTGTAAAATACGAAGTGGCTGAATCGTAAACAAGTAATATATTTTCGTGAGTAATTCAAATAAATAGTGTAATAACAAGTCAAAAATTGTAAGAAGTTACTGAGTAGATTTACATGATATTTTATGAACATGAACATGATCCATTTTATTTTAAAGAAGCACATACAATTGTAAAGAAAAATAAGATATATACGATGTGTCTATCCGCCTTTTTTTTTTCAAATCAATCTACTGATATACGAACTCTAAATTTTTTAGATGTTAACTAATCTAACTTTAGATTTAGTTACGAATTCAATACAAACATATTAATATCAAGTAACCAATGACCAGTTATCCATCCGTCATATATAACACGTTTTTGCATATATTTTGTTTTTGTTAATGCGCTTTGCTTCTTCATTTTTTGTAGAGATTTTACGTTGTTATACTTTAATTTCAAAGTCATTGAATTGTAACGAGTTATTAACATCACATTGTTCAACTGAACAATGAAAAATAAACCTGACATGATACCAACTTGTGTGTGTCTACGTACCTCCACTCTCAAAAAAAATATTATTACAAAACTGTGATGTGTGAGCATATATATAATATATTATTCCGATAATATGAGATGTAATTCCAACAACAAAAGGTTGGCTATGATTGAAGCCTGTTCATCTTTAGTCAATAGTTTTTCTTTAACTCTTAGTGATAACGACAGAAATTGCCAATCTATATACATATACGCAACCTGCCATATGAAATATTAAGTCCCGGTTCATTGTTCTTTTATATAATATTTTGATTGCTTTTGTCGAATTTATTGCGGACAATCTACCTGCATCTTTCTTATTTTATTTGGAATCGACTAAACTATTATATTTTACGTCTATATTGCATGCAACCTATTTTAAATTGTTTTTATGAGATAAGAGTATGATTGTAGGAAACTAGTTAAAAGAGATGCAAATGAAAAGAAAAGGTTTAAGAGATGATACTAAAGTATAAAGAAAAAGAGCATAAGTCATAAATCCTCAAGGCAAGCATATTTGGACATCTAGCGTTTGCAAGTCTTTTTTTTTTGCTCCGGAGTTCTTAGCGGAAATTAAGAAACAGTTTCTTAACTTCCGCTAAGAATCCCACCTTAAAAAATTCCGGTTAATCATGCTCATAACAGACTTGATAAACTCCATTCCGAGTCTTGAATTAGAAAAATGCAACATTCTCATATAGACAAAGATTTCGAACGTACGACTTAATATGTTGGATAGTACAGAATATGTTCTCAAGGTTTATTGACAAATAATTAATCTATCGATAATATTTTGGCAACAATAAAATAGATAGGAAATATAAATAAAGCACGATCAAATTTTAAGCTAAGAGCTCAAAAGCTCACATTGATTTTCTTTCTAGATAACTATGATTAATTACGGTGACACAAGATTACATAAAATAGAGAAGGCGACGGGGACAAACAATGAACGAAGACTAAAGATTGTAATTAAACGTATCCAGAAACGTAAGACTTAGACCACAACATCCAAAAATTCAGGCCATAACATGATTTACAGCCCAACTGGTAATCCAACTATTTCATCAAACGATGACCCAAAGCTTCTCTTTTTTCTTGTGCAACTAATTGTATTAAAAAGGTTCAATGTGAGCATCAACTGTTACAATCGAAATAGAAAATCTCAAAGACATATTCCATAGTAGAGCAGCAGTATGAAAAAACCTATGGGAAAGTTTCAAATTAGTCTCTCAAAATGAATGTTCGAAAAAATGATAGTCGAATAAAACGACGCTGAAACACTAATGATAAGAGGTTGGAATGTTGATAGGCAAAAACTTTTGATGAAAAGCTCTAGAACTGTAGGTAACATCAAGCGAATAAAGGCCTAACTAACTTCTATTTTACATTGAAGAGCACAATGTGGACTAAGCTATCAGAGACCAGGTACATCCGACAGTAACTTAAACACATGGACTAGGTGAAACCATTAATGAGAATATGGCCACATTCACGACAATAAATTTAGAGTGGAGCTTGAAGAGGAACTCTAAGGTAACAATAAACATTAAATTAAGACAAAAGCTTCTAGTTCTAGCATTACCGTGATGGAACCATGAAAGATTGACAAAACTAAAGTTGAGTTACTGGTCTTTGAACTCAGAACTCAAATCAACCACATGATCTTCATTGAGTAAATAAGGTACAATGGTTGGTGTTGTTGTCATCTCTGATTCTATAGGTGTATATGCATGACATTAACAGACACAAAATGGATGGTTTTGTCGGATGGAGACGTGGTAGAAGACCACTCAAAAATCCCTCTGGGTCAAACAATGGGCCAAAGCCCATATGAAAGTGAGTCCATACCCATTTAAGAAGTGTTAGGATGCAGTAAATTTGGTTGGATAAAGAGATGAAACAAGTTCGCTAGTGAGCTCGGTTCTCGACGTCAGAAACTCGAGACGATGTAGCGGTGGAACTAGGAGTCCTCACAAATCGTGGAGATACTTGTGATCCGAACTACTTTGTCCAAATAATCAATTATTCAATCTTATTCGATCTAAAATCATTCGGATATTTTGGATATCTATTACATGTTTGGTCGATGAATCTTATAATCTAATTTACTCTTTTCGTTTAGAAATAAATCTTATCTTAATTGAAAATATCCTGAAAAACTTTATTAATTGGTTTTGTTAATTGTTAATTAAAATACTTTTAAAAGAGTAATTGTAGGAAACTATTTATCACAGTTGACATTATGAATAATCTACTCTATAAGATAGTGTTCATGACAAAATATTATCGGTGAATTCTATAATGAAAATAAAACTCTAATGCTAAAAAGATTTATTTAGCGTTGTATATGTATGAAATGATATTTCTAATAATTCTTTTTATTTATGGAATACATGATTAATAATATTAAAGCATGGGGGTAGAAAAAAGGTATGTGACATTTTTGAACATTTGTATATATGATTTTAAAATAATATAGAGAAATACTTTATAATAGCATTAAATCATATTTTTCTTCTAAAAATGTGTTTTGATTGGTAGACAAAAACTACAGTCTGATTTGGAATAGTATTAGTAACTTTTACAAAAATGCCTTACGTATACTGGTATTTTGACATAAAGAAATAAATGTAAAATTAATTTAAGCATCAAAGGTAGAAAAAGAAATAGATTTTTTGTTTTTACTGTATTTACAAATATACAGTTATGTGGAAAAAAAAATTCCTTAAATTTTAGGAAATCAATTACTCAAAAAGTTTGATCGGTTCAAAAACCAAAAACTAGAAAAAATCAACAACTTAATTTTTTGTTCTATAATTAAACTCAATCAAATGCTGAAAATAAAATAAATAATAAACTCAATCAAACCAGATCAAATCCGGTCGAATCATACTATTCAGTTGGGTTATCAATTATTGGTTAGTAGTGCTACTTTCACCCCTCCCGACCAAGTTTAATACTCCCTCTGTTTCAAAAAGATACAAGTTTTAGGAAAAAAATTTGTTTCTAAAAGATCCATTTTTTATATTTTCTATGCATATTTTGTCAACTAAAAATAAGCAATTGTAAATTCCAAAAAAATTGATTGCATTTCTTGAATTCTAATTGGTTTAAACTTATGGGAAATGGATAACTACAAAAACCTATGAATTAATAATTAAAATTGATTGTGTTTTATTAATATGTGTAAAAATTCTAGAATATGTATTATTTTGAAACGGAGGGAGTATTTACTATTTAGGGTAAAAAATCGCCACCGTGCCGCCTCCTTCTCCGCTTGTCTCGCAGATTATTCCGCCGCTATGTCTCAGGTACCGTCTTACACTGCTTGCAAAGAGTATCGCAGATCTAACACTGAGTCGAGACGGAGCTTCTTTCTTCTTCTTTGATTCATTTGAGCGCTTCTGAATCAATTTCCTCGTGTCACTGATCTTTGATTTTGTCTGATTGCACTGATGTTTTTGTAGGTAGACAGCAGAAACTCGTCAGCTGCTAAGCGTGCTAGAACTGACGGTACGGACATTAAACTATACGGTTGTGTCCTGAAGGACAATTCGAGTTGTGTTTCTCATACTATAGCTGTTTTGGTTTATTATGTTTGGTGGTGGGTAGGGGGACGCAGAGAAGATGATTGGACCTGTCCCAGCTGCGGCAATGTCAATTTTTCATTCAGGACTACTTGCAATATGCGTAATTGCACTCAGTCTAGACCTGCTGATCACAATGGAGTAAGTCTTTTTCTTTTTCTTTTCTTTTTTGGTTTTGTATATGTGTTTCTGCTTTGAAACAGTTTGTGTTTAGTCATATTTGTGGATTGATTTTGCAAAGTAGTGGTCGGATTCTTGGCATGGGGTTGAATTTAGAGCATGTGTCATGTCATGATGTATAATTTTTAGTTTCTATGTTGGCCGGTCTTTTTATAGACAGCCAGGATGTCGAGTAGTTATGTACTGAGGAGGTGGGAGACCAGCCTTAGTGTTCTGTCTCTACTGCAGTTTTACTGTATCCACTGTAGTCTGTGTGCATGAGATTGTAGCTCTGTGAAAGCTGCAGTTCTACCAGCAAGTGATTAGCAAAAATTGAACAGCATTCAGTAATGTTCTTGAGTTTTGTTGGGTCCTGTGGCCTGTGGGAGAGTTCATATTATCTTGGATAATGCCTTTTGGTTCTAGGTTTTGTACTTTGATTCCATTTATGAAATAGACGAGATTCTTTAAAATCTGAAACCCATATGCTCTCAGTCTTCCAACAAGTGCAGCAATGTGTAGCAACATCTGTTTACAGACCTTTGATGGTCTATATGTTGTATATCTCTGTTCGCAGAAGTCTGCTCCCAAACCTATGCAACCTCAGCAAAGTTTCTCATCACCAGGGAGATATTTAGGATCTGGGGCGCCCTCTCCAGTACTTATGGGCGGCTCGCCATATGGATCCTCTCTCTTTAACGGGTCGTCTATGCCTCCTTATGACATCCCATTCTCTGGGGGCTCGCCTTATCATTTTAACTATAACAGCCGGTTTCCTGCTGGGCCTCATTACAGACCATTCCATATGTCTGGACCACCTTCACCGTACCATGGTCGATCTATGATGGGAAGTGGTATGTATGGAATGCCTCCACCACCCATGGACAGGTATGGCTTTGGGATGGCCATGAGTCCTGCTGCTGCCGCCGCTATGGTATGTATAAAAGTTAGTTAGATGCATCGTTCTGATCACATGCAAAATCTCAGGTATGGAACTTTTAACCGTATGTGTTCTTTGCAGATGCCAGGACCCGGGTACTTTGCAGATGAAAAATCACAAAAGAGAGGTATTTGCTAGTCTCTAATTATGCTTTTCCTCATTTCTTGAATATGTCAGCTGTAAAGTTATATATTTTACTGTGATAGTCAGCTTAATATGTTCAGTTGTGTTCATTTACAGATTCATCTCGTGAGAATGATTGGACATGTCCGAATTGTGGTAATGTAAACTTCTCGTTCAGAACTATGTGTAACATGAGAAAGTGCAACACTCAAAAGCCTGGGCCCCAGGTTTGTGCCGCTTTCTGTTTTGACCTTATCATATACCTACATTAACTTTTAAATCCAAGGCTTGACTAGTTAAGTATCAAACAAATACTGACCTTTAAATCTTATAGTTGCAGCAGGGTGGAAGCTCAGACAAAACCTCCAGTAAGTCTCTCAAGAATCTAAACTATTGCGGCTTATGTAATAGATCTTGAGATTGACATCATTTGTTGTTTATCAGATCAAAAGGCACCGGAAGGGAGCTGGAAGTGTGACAGCTGTGGAAACATAAACTATCCGTTCAGGAGCAAATGCAACAGGCAAAACTGTGGAGCTGATAAACCAGGGAGTCAGTCGAACGATTCTCCTTCCAATGCACCACAAGATAACGATCAGGTGTGTCATACGATGTATCTATGCGGTCACATTTGCTCCTTATTAAATTGTTTGCCTAAAAAACTTGCAGATGTAACATCCTGTGTAGATTTCTTGTCTTGTGAAAGCAGCGATTATTTGTTTATGAAAATTTATGCAGTCTTTCTTATAAAACCCAATTTAGAGAGGAAGAAAGTCTAAAGGTCTCTGACCGGTATGTGTGTTTCAAATTTTGTGGTATGTTCCAGTGAGTCGTAGACATGTTTGGGGGTTGAGAAGGGTGTCTGATCCAGCGGGTGTCGGTAATGTCAGTCAAATGTTGCGTCAGGTCGTCCAATGTTGCAGTGGTCGTCAGGTTGCTTCTATGCATTTGTCTCTTTTGCCTCTCTTTTGGGTCAACTGTGTTGTACTATTAATACATAACTTGTTTGTTTTTATCTACTTTGTTGTCGTTATGGATCTTTGCTATAGAATCAGATCCTCTCCTCCAAGTCTATCCTGTTTACATCCTGAGATCTTAGTTGGTACTTTTGGTTATACATTGATTGGTTATACATTAGAGTAAAGAAAGTAGGAGCCAATTAGTGGGTATTGTAGGTTTGTAGGTAGAAATTTAGTAACTAGTAAAAGTGATTGATTTCCTTTAAGATGAAAAGCATAATACAAAATGGTTGGAAAAGACATTATGTAGATATATATGATATCTATCACAAAACTGGGAAATTATATAGAAAAATGGTCATCGACGTCACTTAGCTGTGTTGTTAGTCATTTGAATCTGAATGATTTAGAAATCGTTACTAGGATTTAGATATTGTTTGTAAGTATTCACTAATTTCAAAATCTAACCAGAACAACCAGCGATACGACCCTTGGGCCAAGCCTATAAAGTATAAAGCATTGGTTTCCAGCCGACAAATTTATAAAAAGAAGTTTTGGCCGTAAAAGTTTTTAGAAGTAGTGGTGGTATAGTGGTTTAGTGTAGATGGATAAAGGTGGCCAGTCCCATGATAGTTTAATTATTAAATAATTTAGTGATATGCTCGGGCAAATCAAATTATTGAAATATGTACATGAAAATTTCCAGAAATCCATTTGTTAAAATTTCCAAAAGTCTATATATTATAGTATTAAAAAATGAAAATTATATAAACGTATCACAGTATCATAATGTATATAAACATTTTCACGATATCAAGATGTTTTCACATTTTCTTTAATCTTACTGGTGATTAAAATGTCTGTTTTGATTATCTGACGATTTTTTAAAGAATACAAAATTTAATGAATCCAAGCTATAATAAATAGTAAATTAAAACATATATATTTTAAATGCTGACGCTACGTAATGTTCAAGATGTTCACACATAATTTAAAATATGCCAAAATACCATTTTGATTTAAATTATTTTATTAATATTAAGTTTCTAAAAAATATTTATTCAAATAAAAATTAAAATTAATATCAAATAAGACAAACAACATCACAGTTAGCTGTATAATTAATGTTTGGCTAACTAAGCTATAGTTACGTTCATATATTTTCGGTAAACCAACTAACATCACAGTTAGCTGTATAATAACATCACAGTTATGAGCTTTAGTTATCCAGCTAACATGGCTGGTTAACTGTATAATAACAACAAGAACCATATGTCAAACTACAAACTTGTCTAACATATTTGCAAACAAGTGAAAGGTTTGAGAATCACACAAGCAGAAAAAATGAAAACATATAAAAAATAACATGGAGTTCAAGAAAAAGAGCGTACAAAATACAAATCCATAAACATATTAAATGGGAAAAACTATAACATAACGAAAAACAAAATAAAAAGATTCAAAGATCCCCACATTTTCTTCATAGATCATCACTGCTACTTTCTGAATTTTTTCTGCAAATAAAAACCAAATTTCATGCTTCTTCACCACCTTTAACTGTCTCGAAATTATGTATCTCCCAAAATGACTTTGACTTCATCGTCATCAAGCGCATTCATTATTTTCTTGGTTCCAGATGGCTTGTCATATATTGTGTAATCCTAATACCAAGAGGTTCTTCATCAGCCACAGACGTTCTCTGAGAAATAGGGAGGTGGGGGTTCGATTAACGTCATAATCCATTTACAAGTTGATGGAGACTGAAAGTCGAAGAAGAATTTAAGGGAAAATGAAATAATAATTATTAGAAACTTTACAACTGAATTGATGAGATTTTGAAAGTGTAAACGAGAATAAAGGTGGGGGAGATAAATGAATAGATTTCCTGGTCTACTTTGTCAGACATAAAGATTTCGTAAACACTTGAAAAATCTAAACAAATCTACATAAAAGATTACAATATCAGAAATTTATTATCTATATAGGTTTTCAATAGAATGAAAATAATAAGGACAAAATGGTCATTGAAATTAAGAAAACAGTGGGGAAGAGTTGAAATGTGTATATAGCTAATTACAATATAATGTATATGTAGAGAGTGCAAATACTCTATCAAAAAATAAAAAATAATATTAAAACATTTTAAATAAAAAAGACTATTTTTTTATTTTTTTTGAAACTATTGAACTTAAACCATGAACTCAACTTGGCTCTGGTGACTTGTAAGAACATCCACAATGGTGGTGCTCTACCACCATTGTTCTCAAGATTAAAAATATAAAAAAGTTGAAAAAATATAAAAGAGAAAGAGAGCATGTTCTTCTATTATCTCTACATTTGTCACAATAAATATCTAATATTAATCTTATGAAATATATGTTCTCTTGTAAATAATTTATATTTTTAATATTAAAATTTATTTTGAGAAACTCATGTTTTTTTTTTACTGATAATGATGTTCTAAGTCACTTGAGGTGTTCATGACCATAAAATTTGAGATTTATTTTTGTACGAAAAAAAAGAAATATGTATTGACATTATGTGGTAGCTGATATGGCAATTGATATATAATTTTTTTACCAAAAAATAATCAAAATGTATGATATTTTTCAGAAAAATAATGTTTTGATATTTATTTATATGATAGTGTACTTGATGTATAAAAGTTATTATATGGCAATATAAATAGTTTTCCTTATATTATATTTTCTCTTGTTTTATTGGTCTTAAATTTATAAAAAGGAGTGTGTATTAATTAAAGGGCTAATTAGCTCAAAACCAAAGAAAGACATGTAAATTAAGTTTATACCAAAAACAGTAAAACTTTAGACTGCATAGTGTTTCAGAGTGATGCTAAATGACTTTTCTATCCTTTTTTAAGCTACTTTCGTTTTAATCTTTAGGCAAGTAGGTTTCTAGGTGTGCAGTAATAAGATTTGAAAGATATTTTATAGATTTTGTTAAGATTTTGTTGAGATTTTGTTGAGATTTTTTTTGGAAAGAGAGAGAAACCATGTAAAGAATCGGTGAAACTTTTTGATATTTCTTCCTCAGTCTTTTTTCCATATCTACTCTTCATCATGTTTTTGTCCGACAAAGTTTTTCAGCAATCGCATGGAATCTTTAATGACGAAGATGGCACAGCGATGCGTGTTGTTGTGTTAAATTCTAGGAGAAGCTTTGTCGTTTTCTTTTATTAACAATGGTCACAATACAGCTAAAGATTATGATCTCTTTGTTATTATTGTAAGTTATTTCTCCGTCAAAATTCTTCGTTTGTTCATCGTGAAAGGTATAATAGACATCAATTTTGAGCCTTTTTCCGTTATAACCAATGGTTTTATCCAAAAGTTAAAACTTCGATCAATGATTATTACTACTAGTTTTTGCTAGATCTTATTCATGCAAATTCTTTCGCGGTGTAGCTTTGAGTGGTAGCATAAATTCCCGGTGATTCGAAGTGACGCAAGAAAACATCAGCAATAGATCGTGAAAGACATATGTGCGGGTTAAAACTTGCATATAAATGATATTAGTGGCCAATAACAAACATGGAAGGCTAATTATATATTTTCATTGCTAACATATTATTTATACATACATTTTAATATATAACCTTAAATAAAATATAATAGTACATATAATTATAAAGTTAGGTAATGATGTAAGATAAAACATGATGGTTACAAGCTAGTTAAATGAAGTTTTATATTCAAAATAATAATATCATTTGTAAATTGTATCAGACAAACATATGAATAATTTGAAATGTTATGCTAAGATAGTGTATAGCCGGCTAAAAGATTATGTGTGTTTTAAACATAATATTAGTTTCAACAGAAGAAAATACAAAAAAATTGAAAATGTTGTTAACCGGATAAAATAAGCAACGCTCAGCTAAAAATAATTATAGCTCGCAATAAGAAAGCTTAGACGTCTAAATGACTTAGTATCATCAAAGCTTGTTTTACCTTAGGCTGTGTACAACTAATTTGATATTTGCATTGAAGTTAAATGAAATTTAACATTCAAAATACAAATATCATTTGTACATCATAGATTTTGCATTAAAGTAATTTGACGTTTAATATTCAAAATACAAATATCATTTGTAAATTGTATTAGACAAACATATGAATAATTTCAAATGTTATACTAAGATGGTGTATAGCCGGCTAAAAATTTATGCATGTGTTTTAAACATAATATTAGTTTCAACAAAAAGAAATAAAATTTATTTGAAAGCGTTGTTGATCGGATAAAATAGGCAAAGCTCAGCTAAAAATAATTTTAGCTTACAATAAGAAAGGTTAGCCGTCTAAATGACTTAGTATCATCAAAGCTTGTTTTACCTTAGGTTGTGTACGTCTAATTTGATATTTGCATTGAAGTTAAATAAAGTTTAATATTCAAAGTACAAATATCATTTGTAAATTGTAGAGTTTGCATTGAAGTAAATAGAAGTTTAACATTCAAAATAAAAATATCATTTGTAAACTATATTAGAAAAACATATGAATAGTTTCAAATGTTATACTAAGATGGTGTATACCCAAGCAAGCTTAAAAATTTACGTGTTTTTAAAGTATAGTATTAGTCTCAACAAAAATAAAGAAAAAATATTTGAAAAAAATTGTTACCCAGATAAAATAGGAAAAGATCAGCTAAGAATTATTTTAGCTCGCAACAAGAAAGGTTAGACGTCTAAATGATTTAATATCGTCCTCTACATGACCATAGATCATGTTTAGTTTCACAGATGAATTCTCCGATGTATCGTCATTTTCATCGGCATTTTCCGACTAGGCGAAAAAACATTCTAAGGCGCAACCCGGATTGGACTCGAGTTGACATAATCAAAATCTTAGGAGGAAATTGACATCCTCATATTTATGTAAAAGTTGACAGTAAATAATGGTTTGAGATCTGATTCTTATACTATCTTTTCTTCATATTTCTTCCTCCCTACTAGCTTCCCGGTCAACGAATGGAGACGAGCCTGCGCATCGGGGCAGAAATTCAGGAGCATGGATACACACACCACCACGAGCTCGAGGAAGAGGAGGGAGTGAACCAGACGCCGGTTGGTTCTTCTCCAACTCTGAAAATTCTTCCAAGGATAGGGCATGGTGGTGGTTGCAGATTTTCTCTTGGAGAAACAATGAAGTTGAAAAGATTCACTAGATAAAAGAGAAAGAGTGATATAACAATTTTAAATTTCAAAATTGTCGAAGAGAGATTAGGAGAAAAACTATTTATGCTATGATAATCAAAGATTTGGAAAAATATGCTCATAGGATAGAAGATCTCCCTGTATCTAGCTATTAGATTTTGGCTATCCATAATATATTAGAGACTCAAATTGTATAGGGGTAACAGAGTCATAAAGGAAAGTGTACAGTTGTGAAATAGTGTCTATTGGTAGTTTACTAATTAGGCGATAGTGTGTTGGTGTGAGTCCTAATTTCTCTTAATTAAATCGATAAAACCAAACCGTGTAATAAAATCAAACAGATTGATGTGGAAAACAAAATAAAAAGGATAGGTCAAAAAACGAAGAGATGAATTGGACTCATCATCATGGGTCCAAAAAATATATTAGGTCCAGAGATGAAAAAGAAAAAGTCAACAACCAATCTTCTTCAACCTGCGCTTCGTCCTCTCTCTCTCTCACACACACACAACACAAATGGCTTCTTCTTCTTCATTGACTCAGATCAGAAGATACCATGTATTCCCGAGCTTCCACGGCCCAGATGTTCGTAGATCATTTCTCAGTCATTTACACAAAGACTTTACAAGCAAAGGGATCACGATGTTCAATGACCAGGAGATGGAGAGAGGCCATTCAATCAGACCTGAGCTCGTACAAGCCATTAGAGAATCGAGAATCTCGATCGTTGTGCTGTCGAAGAACTACGCTTCCTCAAGCTGGTGCTTAGGGGAGTTGGTGGAAATTTTGGAGTGCAGAGAACATCAAGGTCAGATAGTAATGACCATTTTTTACAAAGTTGATCCGTCAGATGTAAGAAAACAGACCGGAGACTTCGGAAGCACATTCCAGAAAACTTGCAAAGGGAAAACTAAGGAAGAGAAGGAGAGTTGGAGCAGAGCTTTAGCACATGTAGCATCCATAGCTGGATACCACTCCTATCACTGGTGCTGTTTCTTTTTCTTTTTTCTTTTTTTTTTAAGCTTTGCCTCAGTGTGAGTTACAAAGTGTCGAAAAACGTGATTTTACGGTTTTGGTGGGAAAACATTGATTTTACACCCATTTTGTTTTGCTCTTGAATAGGGCTAATGATGCAGAGATGATCCAAACCATTTCTGCAAATGTTTCAGATAAACTGAATGTTAGGATGTCGAGGGATTTTGATGGGATGGTTGGACTTGAAACCCACCTGACAAACATGGACTCTTTGTTACGTCTGGAGTGTGATGAAGTGAAGATGATTGGAATTTGGGGTGTTTCCGGAATTGGAAAGACTACCATTGCTAGAGCTTTGTTCAACAAACTCAGCAACCATTTTCAGTTGAAGTGTTTTATGGGCAACCTCAAGGGAAGTCACAAGAGTGTTGGTGTTGATGACTATGATTCCAATTTGTATTTGCAAAACCAGCTTCTGTCCAAGATCTTGAACCAGATGGATATGAGGATAAATCATTTGGGTGCAATCAAAGATTGGCTACACGAACAAAGAGTGATTATCATTCTTGATGATGTAGATGACCTCGAGCAATTAGAGGTATTAGCTAAAGATACTTCTTGGTTAGCACAAAAGATAAGAAGATTTTGAAGGCACACGGGATTAATGATATATACCACGTGGATTTTCCCTCAGAGGAAGAAGCTCTTGAGATTTTGTGTCTATCTGCTTTCGGACAAAACTCTCAACAAAGAGGTTTTGAAGAGCTTGCAAGGAAAGTAGCAAGCCTTTGCGGTAATCTTCCGTTAGGACTTTGTGTAGTGGGCTCTTCCTTGCGTTGGGAGAGCAAGCACGAGTGGGAACTTCAGTTATCTAGGATCGAAACTAGCCTCGTCATAAAAATTGAGGATGTGTTAAGAGTGGGGTATAACAGATTATTGCAGAAGTATCAATCTCTATTCATTCACATTGCATGCTTCTTCAACAATGAAACCGTTGATTATATAATATCCATGCTCGATAGAAAGAACATGGACGTCAGAAATGGCTTGAGCACCCTAGCTGATAAATCGCTTGTGCATATATCTTCTAATGGGAGGATACTGATGCACAATCTACTGCAACAAATGGGTAGGCAGATAGTTGTTGAACAGTCTGATGAACCAGGGAAACGCCAATTTCTAGTAGAAGTTGAAGAGATTTGTGATGTATTGGAAAATGAAACAGTAAGTTTTTTTGCCTATATTCTTCTTCTCTAGAGATTGATGGGGGTTTTAACAATTTTTCCTTTTGCAATAATTGGTTAGGGTACTGGATCTATCATAGGGATATCATTTGATATGTCCAAGGTTGAGGAGTTCTGTATAAGTAAGCAAGCCTTTGAAGGAATGCATAATCTCAAATACTTAAGATTATACAACGAAAGTGTTGGCTTGTTAGAAGACATGGAATATCTACCTAGCTTGATATTACTGCATTGAGATTCATACCCGAGAAAAAGTCTACCTCCATCACTTCACCTGGAACATCTCATCGAACTCCATATGCCAATGAGCAATCTCGAGCATCTTTGGGGAGGAATCCAGGTTGGTCATGTTTGATATTATTAACTGAATTATGTGATGTTTCTGATTTGTTGATATTTAATTGTAGCCACTTCCAAATCTCAAGAAGATAGATTTGGGACATTCGCACAAGCTGAAAGAAATTCCAAATCTTTCAAAAGCTACTAAGCTCGAGACATTGACACTAATCAGATGTAATAGCTTGATGGAGGTTCCATCCTCTATTTCGAATCTACACAAATTAAAAAAGCTGACGGCATCATGGTGTGATAGGCTACAAGTTATTCCCACCAACATCAACTTGGCATCTCTTGAGGAAGTTGACATGAATGATTGCTCACTGTTGACAAGTTTTCCTGATTTTTCTAATAACATCAAGACTCTCAATGTACGAAACACGAAGATAGAAGACGTTCCTCCATCAGTTATTGGGCGATGGCGTTGCCTTGACTTGCTTTTCATAGGAAGCAGAAGCCTCAAGAGACTAACACATGTCCAGAAAGTGTAAGGAAGCTAGACCTAAGAGGTAGTGATATAAAGATGATTCCAGATTGTGTCATAGCCCTTCCTCATCTACTAGACCTTATCGTTGAAAACTGCAAAAAGCTCGTGTCAATTCCGTTGCTTTCCCATTCCCTAGAGTCCCTAAATGCAAACCATTGTTTATCACTCAAGAGAGTATGTTCCTCTTTCCACAGCCAAATCAAGGTACTCACGTTCTACAACTGTTTGAAACTGAATGAGGAAGCAAGAAGAGGAATCATACAACAAAGGGTTGGCCAGTATGTTTGCTTACCCGGTAAAGAACTCCCTCCAGAGTTCATTCACAAAGCTGCAGGAAACTCCATAACCATCCCTCTTCCCCCGGGTGTCTCCTCCAGATTTAAGGCTTGCTTTCTGCTTTCGCCAATCAAGGAGTACCGAGTTCTTACCATAACTTGTCCTCTAAGAATCAGAGGTGTCCAAACTAACAAAATTTGCAATTTGGCACGGCTTTCATCAGATATGTCTCCTCGATCTCTATCAGAACATTTGTTTATATTTGGGGGTGACCTATTTGATGAACAAAACATTTGCCACGACGTTGACGTGGGCATGAGTGAGATTGTATTTGAGTTCAGTTGCTGGTACAATGACGCCAAGATTATTGAGTGCGGGGTACGACTCTTGACAGAGGAAGCTGAGAGTAACAGCAGCGTGGAGGAGTACTTTGATGCTGAGAGTAGTAGCAGTAGCACCAAAGTGAACAGTTTTGAAAATGTAGGAAACAGGAACCTCAACGGTGAGGAAGCTGTTCAGACAGGTCAACAGATTTGGTATGGGAAAGAAGACAGTCACCATTACATTAGGGGTAGTTATTGTCATGTGTATGTTTTTAATTATTCAAATCTTTCGAGAGACCGGAATATATATCTGATCATTGAATTTACTAGTTTGTAATTGGTAAATATATAAATGAAAGTAGTTATGCATTTCATCCGTAAAGGCTTGCTGGATTACTGATTTTGAACATTTTAAGCAATTTTTGATTATTTTACATGTTTTGTGCATCTTTTGTTGCTACTCTCTCCATGTGAGCAGGGCCGGCTCAAACTTTACATAGGCCCTGGAGCAAAATTTAAAGTAAACCGTTAACAGTATAATTATATGGTTTACTCCTATAGAAAATGTGTCATTTATCATAAAACAAGTAAAGCAAATAACTAACATGTTCATTCAAAAAACTAATGTCAGTTATTTAAAAATAACAAAAACTAATGTCATCATCAAGATAATTTGACAAAGAAACTTTATCAACCCTTATTAATAAGAATCTGAACAGCCATAAATGCGCACACTCAATAAATAAAGAGAAGTACCCTATAATATCACTAATTCAAAGATCAAAATGACCAAATTCTTTCATTTAAAGATGTAAATATATACTTACACATCTAAGGTTAACTAACCTAGATTTAGATATTAGAGTTAACTAGCTTTTGATCCGTGTGCCCACGCATATGTTTGTTTTTCATAAAACTATATTTTTAATTTTTGACAATGCCATAAATTAAGTAGTTTAGATGTTCTTGTTATAGATTCATATGTTTATTTTGTTTTGATATTGGTGTGTCTTGTTCAATATATTTAGCTTCCATTTATAAACTATAAGATTGTGTTTTTCTTGACTTTTATTAAATTAAATTATAAATATTTTGGTTTAAAGTTGAATATAAAATTCAAATTTGTTATTGAATTTTTTCAAAACAAATACATTATTTAGAGAAAAACATTAAAAATAATGAAAGAAAGTTACAAAAGAAAAAACACCCGACATGATATTTGATTATATGTATACATATAAAAATTATATACATGATCAAGAGTGAGTAGTTTTTATGTTGGCATCTAATCTATTGTGTTAGTACCTGAATTATACAATATTATTTTTAAAATTCAACATATGTTTAACTCGAGTACGATGATTTCATTCAATTTGTGATAAATTAGAGTTGTCTAGTTTTTTGATAATTTATAGTTTCTGTTTACATACATTATTTTTTTGGTAAATAATTTAATTGACGAAACAATTGAAGATGTGGTTTGTTAAAGGTTATAAAAATGGTTTAGTCGTAATGTATGATTAAATAATTAAATAGAATTTAGATGGTTTGTTTTAAGTATTAACTAGATTTTTTAACCCGTACGACTGCACGGGTGCATGTTTTTCAATATATACAAATTTTAGAAAACAAAAATTTAATGGTTTTATCTTTACTACTTTTGTTTATTGTTTAAACTATGTATTTCATCATTGTGTCGTGTAATATGGGTGTCCGTAAAATGTTATGAGCGATAAATTGTAGTAAGAATTTTACAAATATATATACTTTTGTAATTTAATAATTTTTAACTCAATAATAGTGTATCATTCTTAAATACGCAGAATATCTCATGAAATGAATCACTTATATAACTATATTGTATTTGTTAAATTATATATTAAGAAATATTGGGATATGTATTTAAAATATGCGAAAAGAAAAAGTAACAATACAAAATATATATTATATAGATAAATTATGTTTTGTTCTTTATTTTAAATAAAACTATAAATAATTGTAATAATTTTTCTTCGCAAATTAATAACAATCATATAAAATCTTAAAATAAATATTAATTATAGTTTGGGCCATAGAGGTCTATCTTATTATATAACAAGTCCTTGCAATAATATTCAACCGTGGACATCCAATTTACAAGATATTAGTTTCGTTCTGTTAAGTCTAAGAGCAAGGGAGGTCTTGTGCTGAGACCAAAGAAAGAGAGGAATCCAGTAAATTGACTTAAGTTAATTTGGAGGTTACTCTCGACAAGTTCGCGTTGGAGATAATGAAGTTTGAATGTATTGAACTCGTCAAAGTCTTGTTAGGAGATTAATTAAATAATTAGTGACGGAAACTCTTTATACTATACACAAATATATAGTTTTCACTATGCTCCTTTTTTGAATTATAGTGACCCTGTATAGTATTTATAACTTGGTTGTGTGAAAAATGTCAGAGCGGATAACTTGAGAGTTAATTAATTAAGAGCACATCACTTGGTAGGATGGGATTTGAGTTCTTGTGGAAAGATGTAATTGATAAAGTTCGGGACAAACATTATCAGGTGATTAATCTATTATGTTATTATCACTAAACCTTGAATACTTTCTTCGATATCTAGCTAAACTAGCAAGGTCTTCTTCATATGCACGTAGACTCATATATACAATCAGGGCCGTCTAACAGCACGTGCAAGTGGAGCGGTCGAATAGGGCCCAAGTCAAAAGAAATGTTAAATATATATAAAATAAATATATGAATTTTTAAAACTATTTTATTATATTGTTAAATATATTATTAATATTTTTTGAACAGGGCCCAAAAATAATACAAGACGGCTCTGTATACAATATAAAAAGCTTGCATGCACATTGACCTTTGAAGCTGTTTACAATACATCTTGTGATGCTGGTACCAACCATCCGAACCAACTTTTAGGAGAGTCAGAAGATTTTGAAATCCAAGACGCCAGCTGCTCCAGTTTAATCCTTGTATGGTTTAATGTAGTAAATGATGAATCCATGACATAGAAGAGCATATTTACTTACTATTCCAGGATGGTATGCAATTAGGCGCAGAGTTTTAGATTTTGTGAATTCAAAATAGTCCGTACTTCATACAATGATTACCGACATGCTCACATGCAATGTAATTAATGAAAACTGTAAGGATAATGGTACGTGTGACCAATGTTTCAATTATGTTTGTTCCTTAGAGCATCTTTATCCCACAACAAGGGGTTTCTTATTATTATTATTTTTTTTTTTTTTTTTTTTTCAAAAAAAAAAAAATTAAACTAATCGCGGACTGACACGTGTCAGTGGAGCCCGCAAACAGTGCAAAAAAAACCTTAAGAGACTTGGATAAAGATACCCTTACTATTCTTCTTTTCCTTGTAAGTTGTAGATTTCATGGCATGTTTACAAATAATAGCTAAAGAAGATGAAAAAAGAATAAACATATGGTGGGTACGTATAATAGGACAAGGTTTATAATAATAACTAGTGAGTGGGAGTGATTGTGTTTACGTCCAAATCACTTATTTAAGACAATTCCCGCGAATGAATGCAAATGTTGGAGCAATAATGCTTTTGATGTCCTTTCTCCAATGATGGTTTGTGTTAAAATTGCATTTGAGGCTTCATTCTCAAAAATCTGGTAAACAATTGGAGAAAATTCAACTCCTAAAACATAGCATGCATGAACTTATTGGTTTTGACACACATAAAATAAAGTCGCTATATATATATGATAAATCACATATATTATATTATAAAAGTTATATGATTGACTTAGCCAGAGTATATATAAAAAAAAACATCATGCAGTAATTATTGTCATATATATGATCATAAAGACATTTAAGGAAACATTGTGTAGTCAAATATTTAAGGTGACACTCTTGAATGAGAAATGAAATAACTCGATGTCTCATTCCTTACCATTCTTAATTTTTTTTGTCTTTTATAAAGAATATTATTTATTTTTTATTTTTTGTCATTCTTTTTATTTTAGAGAAATATAGAATAAATTTGTTCCTCACTAAAATTGATAAAGAATAATTTTCTTTTTTATTCCTATAATTTTATTTCTCTATATTTTTTCCCTATTTATTCCTAATGTTTTCATAATGTTCACTAGTTAGACCTTTAGACCACCCACCTTTTATCTTCATTCACCAAATTTATTCATACACATTATTTTATGAGGGAGAGACAAGTGTATCAACTTTTTTTTTGTCTTTTAGCTGAAATGGTAGATGACTGCTTTTACCAATGAAAGAGAGTGGGTAGAGTGAAACAAAGAGTGTGTATAATAAAAATAATATGTAATACATGGTTATATAAATTTTAAATAGTTTTAATCATATAAATACCCACCAAAATTTATTTTTAAACAAAATAAGAATTCATATAATCTATAAATAATTCACATTCAAATTTTTATTCTATTTTTTGAATTTGAACATGACGATCTTAAAATATATTTCAGTTTTTGTTATTATTTGACATAATACTTTATTTTTGTAACAGTGAGCCATTAAAAATTTTTTTTAAATATTTTCAAATTGGTGTGTTAGTTAATATAAAACCTCAAATTATTACATATATATATGTTTAATGTAATTTTCTGTTATATTTTGAAAAAATATTTATTTCATTTATAAGTTATTTTAAAATAATTACTTTAATTATGAAATTAAATAATGAAAATAAAATTATACATATTGTTTTAAATTTGTACAATATTTTATACCGCTTTTTATACGCTTTTACCATTCAACACATATGTTTTAAACTGCTAAAACCGCTTAATACACACTTGTACTGCTAGATCTACTTGATCAATTCTTGTTTTACTCCATCTGTTTAATCCGATAGATACGCAACGCTTGATCCATTTTTTCTTTTCAAAATCTTTGTTTGTTTCTCCTTTTTTCTTTAGTCATTTATTTTCTTCTATAGCTGGGCAATGAGAACGTTAGTAAAAAAATATTGGGAAAAAACTTTTTTTAATCCTAATAATTTCGGTTTTGCTTTTTTTATTACCCGAATAAAGAGTAAGAACAAAGTTTGAGTGTTCGGGGCCCATCGGATTCGGTTCAGTTGATTTATATTTTTGGATTTTCGGTATTATGCTCATAAGTTCCATTTGAGTTTTACTAATTATCGGATTGGGCTCGGTTCGGTTCCTTCCGGGTTTGGCTCCGATCAGATTGTAACAAATGTCTAAAAGCGTCCAAAAATATATTTTTAAAACTTGAAAAACGACAAAAAAACTCATAATATATAAGTTATTCACAAAACTAATTAAAAATTAGTTAAACTATCTAAACTAACTGAAAAGTATTCAAAATAACAAATAAAATAAACTACAAAAATATTTAGAATACTATAAAATATCTAAATTACCTTAACATATATAAAAATATTAACATATTTAACTAATTTTAGATATCTTCGGATCTTAGTTCGGATTTCGGTTCGGTTCGGGTTATACACATACCCCAAAGTACTAAGTTCATAAGTCTCGTTCGGATATTCTTGTATAACAGTTTGGATTCTGTTTTAGTTTTTTTGGTTCAATTTAGGTAAGTACTTCGGCTTGGGGTAAAAACGCCCAAGCCTAGTAAGAACATCTCTAATCCCATTTTATGTTTCACATTAAAATAGAGTTTAGAATAAAAATGTTCTAATGGTACTTTATTTTTCACTCTATAATAGAGTAAAATGTAGATTTACTCTATATATAGAGTAATTCATTTATTTTTTGTTCATCATTCTATTTTTACTTTAAAATAAAGTACCACTTAAGTAAAACTCAACTCTATAATATAGTTACTCTATTTAAAAAAAAAAATAGATTGAACCATCAGTGCAATTTTATATTCAAACTTTATAATTATTTGAATTTCATATCCAAACTTCACCAAATTACAAAAACCTATTTTGACTAACATGTTTTGCCCAAAAAAAAAAAATTGACTAACATGAATTAAGAGTTGACTAATGGTTAATCAGTTATAATAGGTTTTGTATTTCAGACTAAAACTCGGTCTCCACGGCCGAATAGTCGCCGGAGCACTAAGCGGACCGGAGCCGTGGCATTTTTTGAAGCAATTCGGGTAATAAATTGGGAGACTGAATGACCTCATTGTTTTAGTAGATTTTAACTTCATAATCAAATCTATGTTTTAGATTTGATGAAAACCTATAAGAACAACAAGAAAAACCATTGAAATCGCAATAAAAAGATGAGAAGCATCTGTAAATCGTACTCAATAAGTTGAATACAAAGTTAGTTTGGTCATTTCAAAGTTATTTAACTTAAAACATTTTTTAAAAAACGACAAAAAAGCTTTCTATTTGTCAAACTTGGGTATAAAATAATCCCAATATATAAAAGGGATTGAGCTAGAGTTTTCAAGCTATCCACATCAGCATGAAAAAACAACCTATCAAATTTAAGAGTTTGTCCACATCAAATTTATGAAGTTGTTATGCTAAAACTTTTAATATTTTAGTTATAAAATCTAAATAAAAATGAATTGGTTATATTAATGGACACTCCCTCATATTGATTACCTCTCTTTACTAAGTTTATAAATGGCTAAACTGAAACCTTTTCACTTCCCCTATATATAACAACACAACAAACATTTCATATACCATAAGAAGAAACATTACTTCAATTTTTAGTCTCGATTTATTTATATTTTTCTTAATACTTTGAAGTAATGTTTTCCTTATCAAATACTACTATTTCAAAATATTTGTATACAAGTTCATTTGTATATATTAACATATGTATATGTTATATCATGACATCAAATTATTCAAAACGAAAAAGGAAAAATCTGAAGCGAGCATAAAGATAACATTTCATGGTCACTTCACTTCTACTCCTATATGGATATATCTATGCGGAAAAGAGAGGAAAAATAATTGTTTATGTATTCTTCTGTTACTTAAATAAGATTATTTATTGTCATAAACAAAGTAATGATTTAGTTTTAGTTCAATTAACGTAAAGGTACATGATATTTTGTAGCAACAAAATCTGAATATTGTGATTTTTAGATAGTATTTTGTATATATTTTTGTTACTCCATATTATGTTATATCAAAAACATTCACAAACTTCATATCAATAACATTGTCCACAAAGCAATTTTGGATAATAATGAAGACTTTATTTTTAAATAATATAAATAACTAGACATTGTTCACATCATAAATAATTTTTTTAATTTACTGTTAACAAGTATTATATGTATATGTTAGTATTAAGCTACATTAATAAGATATTAGTATCTTAAAATTGTAGTTTCAAAAAATTGTAATACTTCTTCTGTATCATTTTAAGTGGATTTTAATTTTTTTTCACAAAAAAGTAAGAAATACAAAATTTTATGTAATTTATTGTGGTTACATAAAAATAGCATTAAATAACATTAGTTCAACCAATAGAAATAATATACAGTATTTTGTTATTGGTCATAATTTTACATGACAATAAATTTTATCTAGAAAAATAAGAACACCACTTATTTTGAAACAAAACAAAAATCCTTAAAAACCAGTTAATTTGATACGGAGGGAGTATGAAATAGTTTTCTTAATTAACATATATATATTATTTTATTTTAAATACTAAAATGTTCGGGGTCAAAACCCGTAATCCTCCAGACCTAAAATTATAAATTAATCATATAATATTAATTTTATTCGAACGGTCTTTCTATCTACCAAATAATAATATAAATAATTTGCCCTAAGAAAAAATAAATAAATGGTTAGTTAATCATGGTAACTAAAACATATGTAGCTATACAAAATTACATGACGAAAGAAACTAACCACTACAAGCCAAAAATAGAAACAAACTCATAGTTAAACTACTTTTAAACATGTACATGTGAAACACAATATTTACATTGCAAAACATGTATTTTAACTCATATAAAACTATATTATAGCTCAACGATGCTGAAACATACACTATAGAACACCCAAATATTTCTATCAAGGAGCTGCAAAGCATAAGTAATAGGTGACATAAAGTTAACATAGTAACAAGTAATTGTCACCAAATACAAACTTAAAAGTGTAATAATACTGATTAATAACTCTTATTTACAAGGAAACTTTAACTTGCTTCATTATTGGCCACACATCTATTACAATTACAAGGAAGCTATTAATCGAAAACGTAAAGAAGAATATTATGAAGCTATTGCTCGCTTGATTATTGGCCTTCAGAAGAAGAATAAGAAGGAACTTCAATCTATAAGTTCGAGGTAAATTTCTCATCAACAACTCAGAAAATTATCATCAAGAAAACACACTTAAGAACAATTTTTTCTCATCTTCCAAACTGGCTATGTATTATTTTAATTTTGTTTTAATATTGAGCAGATTAATACGAGAAAATAAAGATGTATGCAACATAAAAACAACAAAAATCAGAGCATGTTTTTACTCTTATACTATATTTTATACACTAAATAGTTTATAAAATAAATTCTACCGAATTTGAATTTTCACACAATAAAATCATTAGTAAAATTTAAGTAGTAATTATCCGCGCGTAGCGCGGAAGAAGACCTAGTTATAAGTAAAACAATAACCACTAGACTACGCTATCACAACAATATTAATGTATATGTTTAATATATAAATGCAAAACACGTATAAAAACCCTAAAACTAATTTTTGATTAATCTCTACATAATCTCTAGTTAATTGATTCGGTGTTAGACTTTATCCAACGGTATGCGTAGCGCCCAACGGATTTCTAAACAAAGGTTTCAGTGTGAAATTTGAATATAAAAAATTCAAATAATTGTAAGATTTAGGTATGAAATTGCCCTTATTTCGAGTTTTAAATGTCACGACCAGAATTCTTAAAATTGAAACTTGAAAATATACCATTTTCTGAAAGAAAAATTATTAGAGCACCTCAAACAATAAAAAATCCAAAAAGTTTCTAAAACAAAAAAAGTTAATATTTTAGAAAATTATAGTTACATAATTAAAAGTTATTTGTAAAATAAAAATTTAACTAATGTATAGGTTACAAGAGTAGGAGTTATGTGGAAATATATTAGGGTTCTAAAAAATCTTGATATAAGAACTTTTTCTCTATTCTCCTTCCTAATTTGTTTTTTGATATTTAGAACCTCTCTTAACGAGAAGAAGACTACTAACGGTAATGACAATTGTATCCTCAAGTTGCTTTGTTATGATATTTATCGTGCTCTTACTCTCATATCAAAACGAGATTGAAGGCTGTTTCCGTAGTTTCCTCCATAGATCTTTTTAGCTGCGACAACGACAATTTAACTACTCCCTCCATTTCAAATTAGATGTCGTTCTGGAGTAGAATTTTTGTTTCAAAATAAGTATCGTTTTCGATTTTCAATGCAAAATTTATTGGTAATATTTTCTATTTTATTTTTCTATTGGTTGATATATGATTAGGTGTATTGGTAATAGTGTTTTTATTTTGAAAATATATAAAATTAAATTTTTCCTTAATCTATGTGCATAAATCTAGAACAAACATATAACGACAACTAATATGAAACGGAAGATGTAATTAATTAACTCCAAGTATAAAACACGAGGGGGTACGATTATTTTATTCGGCCAATAGTGTCGCTTGGATAAAATGGGATGCGCCACAGAGGATCACCTTACCTGCTGGCATCATAACATCCATCTTCGTGGCTGTCTGTCGGAAACTGTGTCCCTTCCCAAAAGAATATTTGGTCAGTCCATAGTCTAATTCTTACACCTTCTTCTTGGCTTCTCTCTTATTACTTGAACAGCCTAGGAAGTAGGAACAACGAAGACCAAACTGACCCTCATGTGAGATTAATCTCTCAACTACTTCAATTCTTCTGGAAAACTCTCAAATTCGCTATGCAGTCCGGTGAGTTTTCTAAACACAAAGTGATGTTCTCTCGATTACTAAAGGCTCAACCTTTCGTTTTCTTGTGCCTTCCGTTGACTTTAAAAGGCTAAACCTTTTTCGTTTCTTTGTTTAGAATACGATGTTACTACTCTGTACCAAGAAGCGCATACTCGTTGGTTGAAACCTCCCGAGGTGCACTTCATTTTGCAGAATCATGAACGATATCAGTTAACAGATAAGCCACCTCAGAAGCCTACAAGTAAGTTTGACTTTTGCTCTCTTTCTTTACTGGTTTGGAGATGAAAAATGAATTAGCTTTTCTTTACTTCTCCTGCCTGCCTCAGGTGGATCGGTGTTTCTTTACAATAAAAGGGTTCTTAAGTTCTTCCGTAAAGATGGTCATCAATGGAAGAGAAAGAAAGATGGTAGAGCTATTGCAGAAGCTCACGAACGACTTAAGGTGAGATTAATGTTACTTCAATTTGTTGCTATGTTCGGGGCAACAACTTAGATATGTTCTTTAAGGTAGCTAATGATGTTTGTTTATGAACAGGTGGGTAACGTTGAGGCTCTGCAATGTTATTATGCACATGGAGAGCATGAACCTTCTTTCCAGAGGCGTATCTACTGGATACTAGACCCGTGAGTGATGTACTCTTTTGATGTGTAGACCAAAAAATGAAATGTATACTAACGTAAAGTATCGCTCTTTGTGTCAGAGAATACGAACATATTGCTCTTGTTCATTACAGGGATGTGAGTGATGGAAAGGAGGTGATTTTCTTTGTTATATATACTACAACCATAACTTTCGTTTTTTTTGTAATGACGTTATGGTTGGCTTTAACTTTTCAGGGGAAACAAACTAGTGGAACCATTCTGCAGTTTTCACCGAATCCTTCAACTCTAGGCTCCACTGGGACTCAGAACGCAAGCTATAGTCAGTACATTGGTGTCTCTAGCGACATACATCAGCAGCAGCAGCATTCATCTACTACTTCGGCGGGCAATGTAGAGGTTAACTCTGACGTTTTCTGTAATAGTAACGAAGCTGAGACCCCGAAAGGCAGTGGAAGTTCTTATGAGGTTGAAAATAGAGAGGCTTTAAAGAGGCTTGAGGAACAACTTAGTCTTGGTGATGATGATGTTAGCAAGGACATCGATCACCTTGCTCAACCAGCAACTGTACATCAGAGACCAGAGAGTAGCAGCAAACTAGAGAGATGTTACGGAAGGCATGTTGGAGCCCAATATAATAAACCACTCCACAATTTGAATAGTCTCCTATCTTTAGAGTGTAGGGAGGACATCAATCACGTTGCTCAACCAGCAGCTGGACATGAGAGAACAGAGAATAACAGACTTGAGAGATCTTACGGAATGTATATTAGAACAGAGAATAACAAACTAGAGAGATCTTACGGAGGGCATATTGGAGCTGAATATCATTCCAACAATCTCATGCTCGTAAAGGATGATTCAGGTAGGCTAGCCTTATACAAACTGTAGCAAACTTTATAGCTTCAGCATCATGCCCTAGTAGTCTTGTCATGCTTTCCTCCTTGTAAAAAGCATTCTTCTTACAGGTGGTAGTGGAGGGAGTGGCGATCAAAAAGCTGAATCTTGGAAAGATGTTCTGGAGGCATGTGAGGCTTCTATAGCTCTTAACTCTGAGGTAATTCTCTCATATAATTAAATGAAATGTGGAATCAAGACTATCTTTTATCTGTTAATTTATCTACTGTTTTGTTAAAAGCAGGGAAGCACACCAAGTTCAGCGAAAGGATTGCTAACTGGAATGCAGGAAGATTCTAACTGGAGTT
This sequence comes from Sinapis alba, assembly GCA_012274485.2. NCBI lineage: Eukaryota > Viridiplantae > Streptophyta > Magnoliopsida > Brassicales > Brassicaceae > Sinapis > Sinapis alba. The sequence goes on from MU106725.1 coordinate 81,742, forward strand.
ACATCAACCAGGCTGACCAAGGTATGTCTATCTGCTTTGCTTAAGGCGTCATACCTTGTTTGACATGGATTTGTTCTGATACTTGTCTTAAAAAAATCAGCTGCATTGTTGTTGCCTCAAGAACTTGAACTTCCTACTTGTTATTCTGAGCTGGGAGCTCTGGCAAATAATGCCATCAACAGTAGAATGATGGATGGTGGAGGGAAAATGGAGCTGCCTTTCGAGCAGGTAATTAGTCAGAGTGTTGCATATAAGCAAAAGTTCACTATCCAGGACATAACACCAGAGTGGGGTTACGCTAATGAAACTACAAAGGTGTCTATTCTCTTACTCAATCTTTAATAGATTCTTATATGATAAGAGCAAACGCTTGGTGAGTAACTGAATTTTCATTTTGACAATGCAGGTGATAATCGTTGGATCATTTCTCTGTGATCCAACAGAATCTACATGGTCTTGCATGTTTGGGAGTACTGAAGTTCCTTTGGAGATCATTAAGGAAGGCGTTATACGGTGCCAAGCCCCTCCATGTGGCCCTGGAAAAGTCAATTTATGCATTACTTCTGGAGATGGACTCTCGTGTAGCCAAATAAAGGAGTTTGAGTATCGTGACAAGCCTGAGACATCTTTCCCTCGGTGCAGTCGAGATGAGCTTTTGTTACTTGTAAGGCTTGTGCAAACACTCAGTAAAAGTAACTTAGAGCCAGGCGCTGATAAGTTGGTGAAGAAACTAAAAACTGATGATGATGATCAATGGAGCCATATCTTAGAAACGATTCTAGATGGCTCTGCAACATCATCAAGTACAGTTGATTGGCTTCTACAAGAACTGATTAAAGACAAGCTGGATGCGTGGCTGTCTTCAAGACCTCGCCAAGATGAAGATCAAACATCTTGTTGTTCTTTGTCGAAGGAAGAACAAGGCATTATTCATATGGTTGCAGGCCTTGGCTTCGAGTGGGCACTCCATCCAATTCTTGCTCGTGGAGTCAGTGTGGATTTTCGTGATATTAATGGATGGAGTGCTCTTCATTGGGCTGCACGTTTCGGGAGGTTAGCAGCCTAGACAAAAACCAACTAGTCGTAGGCATTTGGTTCTTCGGTTCTAGACTAAAGGTTTATGATCCGTTAATCTATTTAGAAAATTTGGTTCGGTTTTTTCGGTTTTTGGTTCGGGTCTGGTAACAAGAGAATCGGCTAATATCCGAAATAATTTCACATCTTATTCGGTTCTGTTTTCTTGGCTAATTTAAGTTAAAAAATAAAAAATGAGTTTTCTGGATTAAATATCATATTTTGGGATTTTCTAACATAAATTTGGATAATTCAAATAATTTTAAATATTTTGGATAAATTTTTTAGGTAATTAGTTTTTTTTTGAGTATTTCCGTTTATAAATATTTTCAAAATAATTTGATTATCTTAACTAAATATAATTAATATTTTTTTGAATCAACTAAATATAGTTAATATTTATAAGTAAATAAACTATATTATAGAAATTCGGATACTCATTTGGTTACGGTTTGATTTCAATTTTTCAGTTCTAGAAATATAGATCCATTCGGATAATTAAGAGGGTTCAAACCCGAACTGAAACTCATTTCTCGGTTCGGTTTTTCGGTTCCGGATAAATGTGTGCAGACATTAAGACCAGCACTGTCTATTCAACTTTTTAGACAATAACTGATAGTATTTTCTTTGTTGTGGCAGTGAAAAGATGGTGGCTGCCCTTATAGCTTCAGGCGCATCAGCTGGAGCAGTGACTGATCCCACTGCGCAAGACCCGTCTGGTAAAACTGCAGCGTCAATAGCTGCCTCTAATGGCCACAAGGGTCTTGCAGGTTATCTATCAGAGGTGGCGTTAACAAACCATCTCTCGTCCCTCACACTTGAAGAAACCGAAAAATCCAGAGAGACTGCTCAGTTGCAAGCAGAGATGACTTTGAATTCCATCTCAGAACGAAGTCCACACTCACTGAAAGACACGCTGGCTGCAGTGAGAAACGCAGCTCAAGCAGCTGCAAGAATCCAAGCAGCATTTCGTGCACATTCGTTCCGAAAGAGACAGCAGAGAGAAGCAGCTGCTTACTTTCAAGAGTATGGGATGTATGCAGATATCAAAGGCATCTCGGCCATGTCTAAGCTAGCGTTTGGAAAAGCAAAGAACTACCATTCGGCAGCTTTGTCTATTCAGAAGAATTACCGTCGCTATAAACGCAGAAAAGAGTTTCTCTCGCTTCGCAAGAAAGTTGTGAAGATACAGGTAATTTAACAGCTCTAGTAAGATGAAGATGTTACTTCCCATTAGCCTCAGCTTCTTGTTTATCTTGTTATTTGTGGCAGGCTCATGTTCGAGGTTACCAAATAAGGAAGCATTACAAGGTTATATGCTGGGCGGTAGGAATATTAGATAAGGTTGTACTCAGGTGGAGAAGAAAAGGAGTTGGGCTAAGAGGGTTCAGGCAAGACGTAGAAGACAGTGAAGAAGAAGACATTCTCAAGGTGTTTCGTAAGCAGAAAGTAGAGGTTGCAGTGAACGAGGCTTTCTCACGTGTTCTGTCGATGGCTAACTCTCCAGAGGCTCGCCAGCAATACCACCGCGTGCTCAAAAGATACTGTCAGACAAAGGTGAAGTGTGATATGATAGGAGCAGCACTACAAAAGATATGTGATGGATGCGTTGGGGGATGTCTCTTGAATGAATCTTTTATTTCTTGTTTGCAGGCTGAGCTTGGGAAAACAGAGACATTGGGAGCAGGTGGTGATGAGGATGACGATTTGTTTGACTTAGCTGATATGGAAGATGACAGTTTGTTTGCACTTTAGAGGTTTTAGTAGTGTGTGTAGTAGATCTTATGAAGTTTCAAGAGTGAGTTAGTTCTGTAGAGTTGCACTGAAGAAGAAAACAAGGAAGAAAATGTTCTTCTTGCTTGTTAGTAGTGGTGACTAGCGTTTGTAAATTATCTCTTATGGTGGCTAACTTATTTACATAACAAATATAAATATGCATCTACTTTCTTTGTTTTTTTGCCAACCATTTACTTTCTTTTGCTCCTCCACATTGCTTTTCTTTCAGAAAAAAATAAAAAGATGATAAATTGAATAACGGTACAACTTAGGTTTTAAGAAACCTTTTTGAATTTTGAAAATATAATTTGGAGAGATCTCGTGGTCAAATAGAAATAATGAAATTCATGGTTAAATAACATTAGAATTTAACTTACATATTAATGCTAATAATTATTTATTCGAATTTACTATATAATACTCCCACCTTGTTACACATGCTAAAATCATTATAAGAAAGTAAAATGAATTTGCTAGTAAGTTTTAGAAAAAAATTGTTTCAAAAAATAGTTTTTTGTGTTTTTATGAAAAAGTTGTAAACTTCAAGAATTAATTGATTTACTGAATTATTATTGGTCAAAAGTTACAAAAACTGAAAATTACAGAAATTATATATTTTTATACTGATTTAATGCATTTTCTTAAATATGTGAAAATACTTAAAATGGAATGGAGGGAGTAATTAACAAAATATTAAGTGTGATTGGTAAATAAATGGCATAACTAGGTGGAAATAAAAGAAAAATTGAAGTGTAAAATTTGTATTATTCTGGTCTCCTCTTCGCTTTAGTAGATAGATGTTCATCAAAACTAAAACTAAGACATCTTTCTCTTAATTTTTATTTTTTACTTGATTGGTGAAAAAGGTTAAAATGGGAGTAAATGTCAAATTTAGAGTAAATAAGTACATGCAGTCACATTCATTATGTCACCGACGAAAAGAAAAATCTAGGAGAAGCAACAAAATTTATGAGGGTGTGACACGTGCGTTGATTAACTAATGGACGAAAATGATGTTGAGTAGAATAGAATCGTAGAAAGAAAAAAGAAAAAGCACATGATTCTCATTTGACGTTTTATCGTCTAATTGGGCACGCGCACGTTAGCAATCACGGCTCACCGTTGCTTCTCTTCTTCTTCTTCTTCCTCTTGAAGCTTCTCCTTCTTTATCGAGAGAGATACAAACGCATCTCGCGAGAGTCCCTCTGCTTCCTCATCCTCATCTAATCCGTAAGTTTTTCATCTTCTGCTCGTCGTTCTCTGTTCTGATTCTTCGTATTTGCGTAATGATTCTCGCTGCATCTAATGATTGTTGATCTTTAGCTTTGGATTTCTAATTTTGCTCGAATCTGAATCAATACACAGTGTGAAATTCAAGAGATCTGCTGTCAATCACTAAGCTCTGTCGCATGTGGGGTTCGCAATCGTCTTCGATGTACAAGAGAACGTCATCGAGAGATTATTCTCCAATGGTTGACGTCGAAGATAACTCACGTCTTTTACTGGTTGATGATGATGACGACATGAACAAGGAAACGGAAACCACAAATCCTCCATGGATCTGTTCTCTCCCACACGTCCTTGTCGCTACACTTTCTTCTTTCCTCTTCGGTTACCACTTAGGGTTCGTCATCATCCCAATCTTTATTCAATATTACTATTAATGAATTTTGTTGATTTTCTTTAAAGTTCTTCTTTGTGTTACAGAGTTGTTAATGAACCACTTGAAAGCATATCTTCTGATCTTGGCTTTACTGGAAATACATTAGCTGAAGGTATTCACTTTTTTGGCATATTAGTTTAGTTAGTCATCACCACAACTACTTTTTTTAATTATAATATATGTTTCTCTTGGAATGTGAAGGCTTGGTGGTGAGTGTATGTCTTGGGGGTGCATTTATCGGCTCTTTATTCAGCGGTGGAGCTGCTGATGGACTTGGACGACGGCGAGCCTTTCAGCTTTGTGCTTTGCCCATGATCTTAGGTGCTTTTGTTAGGTAATCCCTTTTCACAATTTTATGATCCTTGAGCAAATGTTGGCCTTGTTTCCATTAGTTTGGTTTGTTGCTTATGCTATATTTTCTTTCTCTCTCAGTGGAGTTAGTAATAGCTTAGCTGTCATGCTTTTGGGAAGATTCTTGGTTGGGACTGGCATGGGTCTTGGCCCACCTGTGGCAGCACTCTATGTCACAGAGGTATATCAACGTTGAGTATGGATCTTACTCTGCTATAAGTATCAAGCCTCTTATGAAGGTTGTCCAAATTTTGTGTAGGTATCACCAGCTTTTGTAAGAGGGACTTATGGAAGCTTCATTCAGATAGCTACATGTCTGGGACTGATGGCAGCCCTGTTTATAGGGATTCCAGTCCATAGCATAACTGGTTGGTAAGAAACTTCATCTTTTGTAGGATCTGTCATATTGTTTAGTAGAATCAAGTTTTGGTATGCCCCTCTTAATCGTATTGAACAAGTTATATATTGTTACGGTGCACAGGTGGCGTGTCTGTTTCTGGTTATCAACCATTCCTGCTGCGGCACTCGCCTTAGGGATGTTCTTCTGTGCCGAATCTCCCCAGTGGCTATATAAGGTCCGCTTTACAATTCACAATTTACAAGGAATATACATCACGTAGAATTATGAACTTCACACTAGTGTTTTTGTAGTTGAGCCTGAAAATTACACTGAGTGTCTACACTACTGCTCCAGTGCTCCTCTTTTTTTCTTCTTTTGTGATCATTATCTCAGAAAGTCTCCTCGTCTTATGCAGCAAGGGAGGATAGCGGAAGCGGAAGCCGAGTTTGAGAGGCTGCTCGGAGGGTCTCATGTGAAAACAGCTATGGCAGAATTACACAAACTAGAACTAGACAAAGCGGATGAGCCAGATGTTGTGACTCTCACCGAGCTCGTATATGGTCGGCATTCAAGAGGTATATAATTTTTTTCCATTTTCCCGAAAAAGTAAATGCAGACATGTAATGTATTCCTGTCTATATTTGTTACCTGTATAGTACTTTGTTATTCACTGGTTCCTTTTGCAGTTGTTTTTATTGGATCAACCCTGTTTGCTTTGCAACAGCTATCTGGTATAAATGCTGTTTTTTATTTCTCGTCTACCGTTTTCAAAAGTGCCGGCGTACCATCAGACACGGCCAACATATTTGTCGGAGTTTCTAACCTCTTCGGTACAGTAACCTTCGCCTTAACTTTCTTTTTCCTTTTCCATCGACTTCGCAGTTATAAGGACCTGGGATTGTAACATTGTTGTGATTATCAGGGTCTCTAGTCGCAATGGTGTTGATGGATAAAGTAGGAAGAAAGCTTCTTCTCCTTTGGAGTTTCATTGGCATGGTGTGTTGAACATTTATTCATGTTGTTGCCCTCTTTCCTTTTGTTCTTATTATCAGTGCTAATGTGATATATATTGATGTGTATAGGCAGTAGCAATGGCACTTCAAGTTGGTGCGACAAGTTCATACTTGCCACATTTTCCGGCTTTGTGTTTATCAGTCGGTGGCACTCTTCTGTAAGTCTCTTTTGAATCAGAAATTTGTTATTAACCATTTTTGTTGTTCTAAATACAAGAAAAAATTGTCAATTTCTGATACAGGTTTGTGCTAACATTCGCCCTAGGAGCTGGTCCAGTACCAGGTTTACTCCTGCCTGAAATCTTCCCAAGTCGAATCAGAGCAAAAGCTTTGGCTTTCTGCTTGTCTGTGCATTGGGTAATAATAATAATAATAACAACGAGCTTGTCGTTTTTTTTTATAATCACATGGATTGTGTTTATATCGTTGCTTAACATTGTTGGTTTCAGGTCATAAATTTCTTCGTGGGTTTACTATTCCTGAAGTTGCTTGAGCAGCTTGGCCCTCGGCTACTATACTCGATGTTCTCAACGTTCTGTTTAATGGCGGTGATGTTCGTGAAGAGGAACGTGATTGAGACCAAAGGAAAAACACTCCAAGAGATTGAGATTTCTCTGCTAGCCAAACCATGAATGTTGTTTTCATCTTCCTACTTATGTCTTCACTCTGTATTGTCCACTGTTTGACGTTGTAGATCAAAATATGCTCTAAATAAGATACGATTGTATTCCGGTAGCGTTTGTTAAAATACCCTCATCTTAATGAACTATTTGAATGTAAATGTTAGATGAGCGAAAGCACATGACTGCAATGAAACTTTACAATTATCTTACAAATTTTTGCATTTTTTCATCAATTTTTTTTTCTTTAAACTGCAAAATTTTATTTTTTTGTCAAAATTCTAAAATCATATTTTTCGTGAAACTACAAAATATTTTTTTCGTAAAAAAACTACGAAATTTCATATTTCATCAAAACTAAATGTTATGTTCTGTGGAATCATATATAAAAAGTTTTATAAAAAATAATCAGAAATAATCACCTAAATTAATTATTTGGACGAAAAAATTTAATAATATTTTGACATTCAACCTAAAAATTAAATAAATTTTGAAATTTGGCCTATAACTTTTCCACTGTTAAAATCAAATTTAGTAATACATAAACCATCTTATCTTCACAATGTTACAGACAAGAGAAAAGTATCAATATGAAACTAGGAATGCAGAAAGAAACATTCATAAGGTTCTCAATTGAAATCATTATCAGCGCTAGGTTGTTAAAGTATATGTGCATCAGTAAAACCTAAGTGACCATTTAAAAATAAAAGAGAAAAAACTTTGAACATAAATAAACAGATAGAGGTTGTTCATTAGTTCATCCAGATATTCTATCTAGATACAAATGAGAACTAATGTTCATTTAGTGTAAAAATGAAAAACATTCAGATGAACTATCAGAATGAGTTTGCTTAACATTTACAAAGTTCAAATTTATTTGGATAAACCAAAATGGACCATTTAGATGAAGATGGTTCCATCAAAATTGGAAAATACCAACATTACAATTATCTATATGGACGATTTAAATGTAAGTTACATATGAACAAGTATATGATTTAATGAATTTTACAATTCATTTATAAGAAAAAAAAATTCGTCTAACGTAAAATTGTATAATTATACTTTTGTTAAAACTGCAAATTTATTTTATTATTACCAAACTTACAAAAAAAATCTTGCTAAAACATTAAAATTATTTTTCTCGCCAAAACTCTAAAATTATATTTTCGTCAAAACTAAAAAAGTTGCATGTAGCATCATGCTTTAGAAACAAAGTAATGGACTCCTTTTATATAAACGGTTATTTAAAAATAGTTTTCTACTTCAAAACAAAATTGCGATTTAATTGTCGTTAACTTAAAAATCTACTCCCTCTGTTTTTTATTGTAAGTAGTTTAAGCAAAATTTGTTTGTTTCAAAATATAAGTAGTTTTCAAAATTATAAGTAACTTTTACTTTTATTAGATATAGTATGATCAATCAAATAATATATACTTATTTATGATTGGTTTAACTACACTTAATTTATTTATCAAATGCTACTTTTGAAAATAAATAATAACTTTTTAAATATTTGTGCATTCAACTAAAACTACCTACTTAAAAAAACAGAGGGAGTAACAACTAATTAATCACCTTAGTGAATTTTTCTGATGCAAAAATTCAAATTCTTTGACATTCAACCTAAAACTAGATAGCCAATATCTTTTGTAACGTAAGAATCAAATTGTGTTATAAATTATCTTATCAGTGTTAGAGATAAGAGACCAAGTTTCAATATTTGATTTCAAAATGAGATTAGTAATGCAGAAAAAAATTCATATATAGGTTCTCAATTGAAAGCATTATCAGCTTTAGGTTGTCAAAGTATATGTGCATCAGCAACCTTAGCGAACATTACTTAAGTTTATGATATCTAATAGTAAAAGTAAAAATATATATTAAAAAAAAAAACTAGCCATACAAAAGACCCAGTTAACATGCATAAACATAGCCGAATATAAAGCCAATAATTTTTATTTTACATAACCACCATACAAAAAATAGACAATGAGTCGAGGAATAATTGGCTAACCACTCATTCAGAAAAAAAAAAATGACAAAAACAAACGAAAATAAGCTTATAAATTCCCAAAGACATGAGCTTGTTCTTCAAAAAGCACAATCATCATCAAACAATAAACCTGAGACGTTGTTTCTCATTGTCAAAGCCAAAAAAAAAGTAAAAAGTAAAGAAGTAAAAAAATGAGATCCTCAAGAAGACTCTTATGGGAACTATCTGTCATTGTTCTGTTGGCAGTCTATTCTCAACCATCCTTCTCGGAGGAAGAAAACTGCCCTGCCAATGCTGGTTCATCCGACACTGTGAAGAGACGCGAAGCCGCCGAGCTAAACCCACCAGGACAAGGAAACCTTGGGGCTGCTGGTGCCGGCGCCATCCCTGAAGGTCCTGTGATGAATTGGCCTGGAAAATGGGAGTTATTCCTGAAGAGCTCCGGTGTATCCGCTATGCACGCCATTCTAATGCCAAAGATCAACCAAGTCCAGTTTTATGATGCAACCATTTGGAGAATTTCACAGGTCAAGCTCCCTCCGGGTGTACCTTGCCATGTTTATGACAAAGTTACAAATGCCACTGATTGTTGGGCTCACTCAGTTCTAGTCGATATCGAAACCGGAAACATCAGGGGCCTCGCGGTAAGAAAAACTAACTCATTAGTACTATTCTTCTGCCAAACAGTATGAATATTTGAAATATGGACTCTAGTAACATGTTAAGTTTACCTTTGGTGCTAAAATACACCAAAGTGTTTGGTAATTTTATTGCAAATCTTGTGTCCAAATGCTTAAAATGCAATTATTTATGATTTTGATGGAAAAAATATTGGCAGCTTTCAACGGACACATGGTGTTCTTCAGGAGGGTTAACCATAAATGGGACATTGGTAAGCACAGGAGGGTACCAAGCAGGAGGAAACGCGGCCAGATACCTTGCGCCCTGCGATAACTGCGGTTGGGTGGAGTACCCAACCGCATTAGCTGCAAGGAGATGGTACTCAACACAAGCCACTCTCCCTGATGGGAGTTTCATCGTTGTTGGAGGCCGAGACGCTCTCAACTACGAGTACATCAGCAAAGAAGGGTTTGACAACAAGAAACTCTATGACTCGCCACTTCTTAGAGAAACAGATGATCCATCAGAAAACAATCTATACCCTTTTGTTTGGCTCAACACCGATGGTAACCTCTTCATATTCGCCAACAACCGTTCCATCCTCCTTAGCCCCAAAACAAATAGAGTCATCAGAGAGTTCCCTCAGCTCCCTGGTGGTGCTCGTAACTACCCTGGCTCCGCCTCCTCGGCTCTTCTCCCCATCCGCCTCGACCTCCAGAACCCTCCTGTCATCCCTGCTGATGTCCTTATCTGTGGTGGCGCCAAACAAGATTCATTCTACCGTGCTGAAACCAAGAAGGTCTACGAACCCGCCTTGAAAGATTGCAATAGGATCAGCCTCAACAGCAACAACCCTGTCTGGATCACTGAGGCCATGCCAATGCCACGTGTCATGAGCGACGCTGTCCTCCTTCCCAATGGTGAAGTTATAATCATTAACGGTGTAAGACGTGGAACCTCGGGATGGGGTAACGG
>MU106726.1:3395-13736 GCA_012274485.2 Sinapis alba
TTTTACTCTGTTCGTGGGCTGTTCTTGAGTGTTCATACTCTGTTCTTGATGGATATGGCTGAAAACTCAAAAATGGTGATGATTCCTGTTACTCTCAAGGGTGTTAATTATCTACTGTGGGCTAGACTTGCTAAGACTGCTCTTGGGGGCAGAGGACTCTGGGATGTTGTTGAAGAAGGCAAGAACCCAAAGAAGACCATTCTAGGAGAGGATGGTAAAGAAGTTATGGTTGCTGATGTTGGCGACAAGAAGAGAGGTCAGGAGGACCTCATGGTGCTGTCCATTATTCAAAACAGCCTTGAAGCCTCTATCTTGGAAGCTTACTCCTACTGTGAAACTTCCAAGGAGCTGTGGGATACACTCAAGAAGGTGTATGGAAACCAGTGTAACATCAGTAGGGTGTTCTAAGTCAAGAGGGCTATCAATACTCTTAGTTAAGAGGATACTGACTTTGATAGGCATTTTGGAAAGTTCAGGTCTTTGTGGGCTGAGCTAGAGATGCTGAGGCCAGGGACAGTGGATCCGGATGTGCTTAATGAAAGGAGAGAACAAGACAAAGTCTTTGCTTTGCTATTCACTCTCAACTCTGGTTATAATGATATAATCAAGCACATTCTAAGGGGTCATGAACTGCCATCTCTAGAAGAAGTGTGTGCTCAAATTCAAAAGGAGCAAAGTTCTGTGGGTCTCTTTGGAAGAAAAGGAGAACTCATCATGGCAAATCAAGCTGAGGGTGCCGAGAACAAAAGAGAAGAAGGGGTGGCTAACAAAGGGTTTTACAAACCAGAAGAGAAGAAGCTTTGGGTGTGTGATCATTGCAAGAAGAAGGGTCATGGCAAGGACAAGTGCTGGATCCTCCACCCACACCTCAAGCCTCAGAAATTCAGGACACCTTATGCTGATGCAAGAGCCCACTTCTCTAGTGACGTGGGAGAACCATCTACTCCTAAGCGCAACATGGCTGTTGGTGAGGGAAATGCTCTGACCTTCAGTGGTTGTCCAGCTGTGAGAACTCCACAAGATGAGCCTATCAAGAGGTCTGACCTTGATGCTCTCATCAAAGCTCTCAAGGAGTCTGGTAACACTCTCGGTTTCTCCCTTAATGCGTCATATAAATTGCCTAATGCTTTTATCACTTCTAGCTCAAGGTCTGCTCCTAGTAATGATAAACCCCTAGTTATAGACTCAGGAGCCTCCCACCATATGATTAGTGATGCTAAGTTAATCAGTGATATTAAGCCTATATTGGGTAATGTTATGATTGCAAATGGAGATAAAATACCAATTAAAGGTGTAGGAACCCTTAGGCTGTTTGAGAAAGACACTAAAGCCTTTTACATGCCAACCTTTGCATCTACTGATTTAAATTGTAATGTGATCTTCAGTCCTAATGAAGTTGTGTTTCAGGATATTGAGACTCTTAAGTTGATTGGCAAAGGTGTTACAAAGGAGGACTTGTACCTACTTGAAGACATCAAGGCTGATCCAAATCTATCTACTGCTTTTAGTTCAAGTTCTGTTTTAGATTATGATGTATTATGGCATGCTAGGTTAGGCCATCCCCATGCTCGTGCATTGAACCTGTTACTTCCTGATATTTTGTTTAAAAATGATGGCTGTGAAGCATGTATCCTTGGCAAACATTGCAAGAGTGTTTTCCCTAAGTCATCCACTATCTATGAAAATTGCTTTGATCTTATACATTCTGATGTCTGGACTGCTCCATGCATTTCTAGGGAGAATCATAAATACTTTGTTACTTTCATAGATCAAAAATCGAAATATACTTGGTTAACTATGATTCAAACCAAAGATAGGGTGTTAGATGCTTTCATTAACTTCCAGAACTACATAACTAACCATTTTAATGTCAAGATCAAAGTGTTCAGGTCAGATAATGGGGGGGAGTATACAAGCTTAGCATTCAAAAACCATCTAGCCAAACATGGGATATTACATCAAACCAGCTGTCCATACACACCACAACAAAATGGTGTGGCTGAGAGGAAGAATAGACATCTAATGGAGGTGGCAAGATCCATGATGTTCTACACAAACATGCCTAAACGATTCTGGAGTGATGCTGTGATGACAGCATGCTACCTGATCAATAGGACTCCAACAAGAATCCTTGATGACCACACTCCATATGAGGTATTGAACAAAAGAAAACCCCCTATTGATCACTTAAGGGTATTTGGGTGTTTGTGCTATGTTTTGCAGCCAGGTGAACATAGAAACAAACTTGAGGCAAGAAGTACTAAGGCTGTGTTCATAGGCTACTCTACTACTCAAAAGGGGTACAAATGCTATGCTCCAGAAACCAGGAGGGTGTTAGTCTCTAGGGATGTCAAATTTGTGGAATCCAGAGGGTATTATGAGGAGAAGAATTGGGAAAATCTCAAAGACCTTCCTCAAGGAACCTCGGATAGGGCAAATAATCTGAGGCGTATTATGGAGAATCTTGGCATTAATATGACAAGAGAGGAAAGAGCTACTGGTGGTACTGGTCCAGAAGCTAATACAAGTCCAGAAACTGTTGAGGATGTGGATGAAGAAGCTGTTCATCCTAATCCTGAAGGGGGGAATCAAGAGGATTCAAATCAAGAAGACTCTCACACTGGTCAAGAGCAAGAGGTTCAGGATCAGGAAGAAAGCCAACAACATGAGCCATCAGGACAACAAGATGAGGCTGAGTCTAATGGAGAAGATCATATAGAAGAAATTCAGCCGCTTAGGAGAAGCACAAGACTGAAGAAACATCCATCTAACTGGATCAACACAAGGGTGTACTTCAATAGCCAAGCAGTGGCACATCCAACTCAAGCAACATGCTCGCTTGCCTATTACCCCAAGGAACATCAAGCCTTCATTACTAGCATTGATCAAGAGTACATTCCAAAATCCTATGAAGAAGCTATGGAACTGGATGAATGGAGAGACTCAGTTGGAGATGAGGTCAATGCCATGATCAGGAATGACACTTGGTTTGAAGCTGAGCTTCCCAAAGGCAAGAAAGCAGTCACAAGCCGGCTGATATTCACCATCAAGTATCTGGCCAATGGGAAACCAGAAAGGAAGAAGACAAGGTTGGTTGCAAGAGGGTACACTCAAGTCTATGGAGAAGACTATCTTGACACATTTGCACCAGTAGCTAAGCTACACACCATCAGGATTGTTCTATCATTGGCAGTAAACTTGGAATGGGATCTATGGCAAATGGATGTCAAGAATGCATTCCTACAAGGTGAATTAGAAGATGAGGTCTATATGAGACCACCTCCTGGTATGGAACATCTTGTCAAACCAGGGAATGTATTGAGATTGAAGAAAGCCATCTATGGACTAAAACAATCACCAAGAGCATGGTACCATAAGCTAAGCACCACTCTCAATGGGAAAGGGTTCATCAAGTCTGAAGCAGACCACACGCTTTTCACTCTCACCAGCCAACAAGGCATAGTAGTCATTCTGATCTATGTTGATGACATTATCATCACAGGAAGCAATAAGGAAGGTATCTCCTCCACCAAAGCCTTTCTTAAATCCTCTTTTGATATTAAAGATTTGGGAGAGCTTAAGTACTTTCTAGGGATTGAGATATGCCGATCTAAAGAGGGGCTGTTCTTATCCCAAAGAAAGTACACACTTGATCTATTGAATGAGGCAGGTGATCTAGGTGGAAGGACAGCCAAGACTCCCCTTGAAGATGGCTACAAAGTGATGCGAGAGGGGGAGTTTGAAGACAAACCCTATGGAGATGTGAAACAGTACAGGAGGATGGTTGGGAAACTTATCTACCTAACCATTACAAGACCAGACATATGTTTTGCTGTGAACCAAGTCAGCCAGCAGATGCAAGCGCCAAAGATTCACCATTGGAACATGGTTGAGAGAGTTCTGAGGTATCTAAGGGAGGCACCAGGTCAAGGAATATGGATGGGTTGCAATAGAAGCACTGAGATTGTTGGGTATTGTGATGCTGATTGGGCAGGAGATAGAGTTGATAGGAGATCAACTACTGGATATTGTACCTTCATTGGAGGCAACTTAGTAACTTGGAAGAGCAAGAAGCAGAAGGTGGTTTCATGTTCAAGTGCTGAAGCAGAATATAGAGCCATGAGGAAGCTTACTAGTGAGTTGATTTGGATAAAGGGGCTGCTTAAAGACTTGGGGATTGAAACTACAACACCAATCACTATGCATTGTGATAATATGGCTTCTATACACATTGCAAGCAACTCTGTCTTCCATGAGAGAACTAAACACATAGAAGGTTATTGCCATAAGGTGAGGCAAGCTGTAGAGCAGAAGGTCATATTGCCATGCTATACTAGGAGTGATCAGTTGGCTGATATCTTCACTAAGGCTGCAAGTACTAAGGTCTGCGAGTTCATACATTCCAAGCTTGGACTCGTGGATCTCTCATCACACTGATCCCCTATTCCATGAAGTGTTCTACTCTTTTTCATTGGCTTAGATTTTGTCCCAAGTGGTTTTGCTGAGCCAAAGGTTTTGATGAGGGAATGCTTCATGGATTCCAAGCTTGACCAGTCCCTATGGTCAAGATTGAGGGAGGGTGTTGACATGAAGACATCAATAACATGAAGAAGAGAAAGAAAGTAAGAGAACCAAGCCGGATCATCTAAGGGAGTTTGTTCCGTACATGTGTACGGATGGTCCTCCTATGCCCTAACGTGGAGTCTAAGGCAAGCATTGCGTGCTTCTTGTTGCAAGTAACAAGTGGGACACTTCCTAAGCTCTGGGAATAATTTAAATAAAGAAGAGAAGGTGTTGGGGCTAAGGAACAAAGGGAGATCACATGTGTTGCTAAGGATGAGAGAGGAAGCCAAGATGTCACTATTGTAAGTTTAGTGAAGAACAAGTGAAGAACATGTGAAGAACATGTGAGAGAGAGAGATTGATCCGGATAAGAAAGGAGAGAGAGGGAGAGGTAAGTTAGTCGACCAAAAATAGAAGAGAATAGGAAGGATCTAATTTCCTTAATTAAACTACAAAGGGTTACATGTCTTTATATAGACTAGACAATCAGAACAAGAGAAACAATAAACAATGGGAAATGATAAACAATTCTGTCTCATGCTGGCGTGTCTGGACAGTGAAAGGGACATGACCCAAACGGCTCCAAGGCTAACCTCAACATGTGACTCCTTTATTTAAATGTTTCTTCATGTACAAATATCTCCAACGGCCTTCTCTTGTTTCTGAATCAAAGTGGTCGACATTCCCATCAGTTCCTTTGCCTCCAAGTCAAGTAAGGTCACGGATGGGATGAAGTCTAATCCGTACAAGTTGTACGGACTGCCTTGTAATCCAAGACACTTACTTAGCCTTCTCTTATTGTCTCTTATTCTTCTTCATGGTCAATACTCCCCCTCAAGCTTGACCGGATGTAATGGTCAAGCTTGGATACCATGAAGACTTTCCCTCATCAAAACCTTAGTATGCAAAACCCATTGGGACAAAAACATACTAAGGAAAAAGAGTAGAAGCTCCATGGTTATAGGGGCTTACTTGTGCGTGATGTCCATGAGTCCAAGCTTAGGATATATGGACTCACACACCTTGATACTTGTGGCTTTGGTGAAGACATCTGCTAGCTGATCCTCACTTCTTGTATAGCATGGTAGAATTACTCCTTGCATCACCATCTGTCTCACCTTGTGACAATCTAACTCAATGTGTTTGGTCCTCTCATGGAACACTGAGTTTGAGGCTATGTGAATGGCTGCTTGGTTGTCACAATGCATGGTGATAGGTGAGGTGATCTCTATGCCCAAGTCTTTGAGAAGTCCTTTGATCCATACTAGCTCGTTGGTAAGCTTCCTCATGGCTCTATATTCAGCTTCAGCACTTGAACATGACACAACCTTTTGCTTCTTGCTTTTCCATGTGACCAGGTTGCCTCCAATGAATGTACAGTATCCAGTGGTGGATTTCCTATCATTCCTATCTCCTGCCCAATCAGCATCACAATACCCAACTACTTCAGTATTGCCATTGCATCCCATCCATATTCCTTGGCCGGGAGATCCACTGAGGTATCTAAGGATCCTCTCCACCATTTTCCAGTGATACATCATTGGCACTTGCATGTGTTGGCTAACCTGATTCACAGCAAAACAAATATCAGGTCTAGTGATAGTCAAATATATGAGCTTACCCACTAGCCGTCTGTACTGTTTTGGATCTTCAAATGGAGTTGCTTCATACTCCCCCTCACGTAGGATCTTATATCCATCTTCCAGTGGTGTCTTTGCTGGCTTTTCTCCAAGCATACCTGCACCATCCAAGAGATCAAGTGTGTACTTTCTTTGGGACAAGAAGAGCCCCTCTTTAGAGCGGCACACTTCTATTCCAAGAAAGTACTTTAGCTCTCCAAGATCCTTTATATCAAATACTGATTTGAGAAAGGTTTTAGTTGCTTGTATACCTTCCTTGTCACTCCCTGTGATGATGATATCATCAACATACACAAGGATGACTACTATACCTTGTTGGCTGGTGAATGTGAAGAGAGTATGATCAGCTTCTGATCGGCAAAACCCTTTCCCATTCAGAGTGGTGCTAAGCTTATGGTACCATGCTCTTGGTGATTGCTTTAGTCCATAGATAGCCTTCTTGAGTCTCCATACATTTCCTGGTTTAACCATGTGTTCTAGACCAGGAGGGGGTTTCATGTAGACTTCATCCTCTAGTTCTCCTTGAAGGAATGCATTCTTCACATCCATTTGCCATAGGTCCCATTCCAAGTTTGTTGCAAGTGAGAGAATGATCCTGATGGTGTGAAGCTTTGCAACAGGAGCAAAGGTATCCAAGTAGTCTTCACCATACGTTTGAGTGAATCCCCTTGCTACCAGCCTTGTCTTCTTTCTTTCTGGTTTTCCATTAGCTAGATACTTGATAGTGTAGAGTAGGCGACTTGTCACAGCTTTCTTGCCTTTGGGAAGTTCAGTTTCAAACCATGTGTCATTCTTGATCATGGCACCCATCTCATCTCCCACTGATGCTTTCCACTCATCATTTGCCATTGCTTCTTCATAAGTCTTGGGAATGTATTCCTGATCCACATTACTCATGAAGACTTGATGCTCTTCTGGATATTGAGCTAATGAACACACTGCCCTCTCTGGATGTGCTACCACATTAGCATTGAAGTACACTCTTGTGTTCTTCCAGTGTTCTGGTCCATGCCTTATTCTAGTGCTTCTCCTTAGTGGCTGAGCTTGTTCTGGTTCTACCTCTTCAGTTTGGTTTCCATTATCTTGATCTCTATCATCTTGCTGTTGTATAGTTTCATGTTGTTCCTCTTGCTCACCTTGATCATGAACTTCAGAACCCTCTTGATGACTTGTTTCAGCTGGTTCTGTTTGGTTCCCCCCTTCAGGATCGAGGTGAGGAGTTTCTACAGCCGGTTCACTCTCTTGGGGTTGTGGAGAGTGAGACCTTCCCCCTTCTCTTGGTTGGCCAATGCCGAGACTCTCAAGTATGATCCTCAAATTATTGGCTCTATCCGAGGGTGCATTTGATAGATCTTTCAAGCTCTCCCAGCTCTTCTCATCATAGTACCCCTTGGACTCCATGAACTTTACATCCCGAGATACCATCACTCTTCTGGTTTCAGGTACATAACATTTGTATCCCTTCTGGTTAGCTGAGTATCCAATGAACATTGCTTTGATGCTCTTGGCTTCAAGCTTATTTCTCTGTTCACCTGGAATCAAGACAAAGCAAGTGCAACCAAACACACGCAAATGATCAATGGAGGGTCTGTTTTTGTTTAATACCTCATAAGGAGAGACATCATGGAGAATTCTTGTGGGGGTTCTATTGATTAAGTAGCAGGCAGCCACCACAGCATCTCCCCAAAACCTCTTTGGGACATTGGCATGGAACATCATGCTTCTAGCCACCTCCATGAGATGTCGATTCTTTCTCTCAGATACTCCATTTTGTTGTGGTGTGTAAGGGCAACTAGTTTGGTGAATGATTCCATGTTTGGCTAGATGATTCTTGAATGCATGACTTGTGTATTCTCCACCATTGTCTGACCTAAATATTTTGATCTTGGCATTGAAATGATTAGTAACATAACTTTGAAAGTTCATAAATGCTTCTAATACCCTATCCTTTGATTGAATTAAGGTTAGCCAAGTATATTTAGATTTCTCATCAATGAATGTGACAAAATATTTATAATTTTCCCTAGAAACACAAGGAGCAGTCCAAACATCTGAGTGAACTAAATCAAAGCAATCACAGCTATCATTCTTAAAGGAAACTTTAGGTAACAATAGTCCTAACGCACGAGAATGAGGATGACCTAGTATAGCATGCCATAATACATTAGAAGCTAAAGTAGAATTGGAACTAAAAGCATGAGAAAAATCAGAACTAATTTTGGTGTCTTCAAGCAAATATAATCCGCCCTTGCTAACACCCTTTCCCAGCATCTTACTTGTCTCAATATCCTGAAAATGAATATCATTAGGACTGAAGATAACATCACAATTCAGATCAGTAGTTGCCTTTTTAACCGAGAGTAAGTTGGATGCAAATGAGGGCATGTAAAATGCTTTAGACTCTTTTTCAAACAGCTTTTAGTTCCCTATACCTTTAATAGGTATTCTATCACCATTAGCAATTGTCACACTTCCTAGAGCAGGCTCTATGTTACTAATGAGACTAGAATCCTTAATCATGTGATGAGATGCTCCTGAATCAATTACTAATGGTTTAACATTCAGTGATTTATGTAAGACATTACTACTAATGTTACCAGAGTTTGCACTGAGGGCTTTGATCAAGGCCTCAATGTCTGACTTGCGGATGAATGCATCCTCTTGGGCAGGCTGAGAAGAAACTCCAACAGCATAGGTTGGTGCGTGTGTAGTTGACACCAAAGCCCTCCCTTCACTAGCTAGGTGCATGGGTTGAACCATCTGCTGGTCATTCTGTTGAACAGCTTTATTTGCTCTTGCTTGATTGTACTTGTTGGCTGGAGCTGGCCTAAGGTGTGGGTGGAGGATCCAGAAATTGTTTTTGGAGTGCCCTTGCCTCTTGCAATGCTCGCAAGTCACAATTTGTCTCCTCCTCCTCTTGGTTTGAAGTAGGCTTTATTTGCTGAAGCATTCCCCACCTTGTCAGCCTTTTTTTCCATAGAGAGTTCTCCTTTTCCACCAAACAAGCCATTTGAGCCTAACTCTTTCTGAAGTTGGGCACACACATCATCAGAGCTAGGGAGCTCCTTGGCTCGCAATATGTGTGAGAAGGTCACTGAAGCTTGAGTTCAGTGTGAGAAGTAACCCAAATACTTTGTCTTGCTCACGCCTTTCTTCAAGAGTATTAGGGTCAGTGGTACTTGGTCTAAGTATCTCAAGCTCAGAACACAGTTGGCTGTACTTTCCCAAGTGCTTGGTAAGATCCATCTCTTCTTGATGTAGATTGTTGATGGCTCTCTTTACTTCAAAGATCCTTGTAAGGTTTGAGGTGTTGCCATACACCTTGTATAAGGTGTCCCATAGCTTCTTGGCTGTCTCACAGTGTGAGTAACAGTCAATGATAGGTGTGTCAAGTGAGCTTTGCAAGGCTGACAGCACCATGAGATCTTCTTGTTCCCATTTGCCTTCATCAGTCACTACAACCTCCTTGCCATCTTCCCCTTGGGTGATTTGCTTTGGTGCTTCACTTGATGTGATATGCCCCCACAATCCTCTTCCTCCAAGGGCAGTCTTGGTTAGTCTTGACCAAGTAATGTAGTTTGTCCCTTTGAGGACACTCGGAATGTGAACTGGTCTTTGTTGCTCCATGGTTTCCTTGAGATGAGAGAGGCGCCAAGTACAGTTTGAATTTCAAACTTAGGTGAACGAGTCTAGGAGAGGAACAGAAGAGAGTGGGACAGAAAAGAGTGAGCACGTTCAACACAAAGGAAGACTCCTCAACTAATCCTCAAGAACACTCAAGAACACTTTCTCTCACTCGCTTAGACTAAGAATTTTGTAGGATTGTTTTTCAAGAGAGTGACCGAGTAGAATGGAAGGGAGTGAGTTTCAGAGTAGATTTGCGGAAGGAAAATAGGTTCTCAGAAGCTTAAAGCTCTGATACCATGTAAGTTTAGTGAAGAACAAGTGAAGAACATGTGAAGAACAAGTGAGAGAGAGAGACTTTGATCCGGATAAGAAAGGAGAGAGAGGGAGAAGTAAGTTAGTCGACCAAGAAATATAAGAGAATAGGAAGGATCTGATTTCCTTAATTAAACTACAAAGGGTTACATGTCTTTATATAGACTAGACAATCAGAACAAGAGAAACAATAAACAAT